>BLSH010135733.1:1088842-1106091 GCA_018402905.1 Glandirana rugosa
AACATTGGAACCGGTCTAGACACGGAACGGTGTTAAGACAGAGACTCGAGAAGTCCGTCAAAGAAACTGGAGTACTAAGAGTAAACGAGACTGTACGTGACACTCGACATTCCAGAATATATCACATCGAAAGGATTAGTTCAGGTTAGTCATATTAGTTTGTGCCGACCTGAGTTTACTTCCACATCTTGGTAGAGTTCCTACTAGTCTTCTTTACCTGTCGTGGACTCAATTTATATACTCACAATGTCCGTTTCCCAGACTTATGAATCCTGGTACACTATAAAGTCAAAAAGGAAAAAATTATTTACACGTTTTTACAGTTGTTAAGACACAAAAAGACAGTGTGCCTGAAGAGCTCAGAGACAGAATTGTGGCAAGGCACAGATCTGGCCAAGGTTACAAAAAAATTTCTGCTGCACTAAGGCTGCTTTCACATTGGGGCTGGCGGGCGGTAGTGGTAAATCCCCGCTAGTCTCAGCGGGGATTTAGCACTATTATAGCGGCGCTACGGCGGTGTGCAGCCGCTTCGGCAGCGCTTGCCATTCATTTCAATGGCAGGGGCGGTAGAGGAGTGGTAAACTACCGCTCCCCTCACCGCCCCAAAGATGCTGCTTGCAGGACTTTTTGTAACGTCCTGCTAGCGCACCGCCCCAGTGTGAAAGCACTCAGGGCTTTCACATTGGGGTGGATGGAGGGTGACTTTTGAGGCGCTTTACAGACGCTATTTTTAGCTAAATAGCGTCTGTAAAATGCTCCAGTGTGAAAGTAGCCTTAACCATTTCAGCTCCGAAAGGTTTACCCCCTTCATGACCAGGCCATTTTTTGCGATATGGCACTGCATTACTTTAACTGACAATTGCACTGTCATGCGACACTGTACCCAAATAAAATTGATGTCCTTTTTTCCCCACAAATAGAGCTTTCTTTTGGTGGTATTTGATCACTTCTGTGGTTTTTTTCCCTATAAACAAACAAAGAGCAACAATTTTGAAAAAAATATATATATTTTTTGCTTTATGCTATGAAACGCGTCCAATAAAAAAATGTAAAAAATCAAATTTCTTCATAAGTGTAGGCCAAAAGGTATTTGCTATATATTTTTGATAAAACAATTCACAATAAGCGTATATTGATTGGTTTGCGCAAAGTAACAGAGTCTACAAACTTTGGGATATATTTATGGATTTTTTATTTATTTATTTATTTATTTTTATTAGTAATGGCGGTGATCAGTGACTTATAGCGGGACTGCGACATTGCAGCGTACAAATCGGATACTAAGTGCTTTGCAGAAACACAGGATCACTACCTTCCTTTCTGACAAAACGATGGTCTGCTTTATTTACATAGGTGACCATCGTTATGCTTTTTCCCGAACGTTCAACAGGTCCCAGCGGACATTGAGTCCACCGGACCCACTGATTGGCTCCTGCTGTGTCCAATCACAGCGGGAGCGGGTCGCCAGGTGGCAGGCAGTGCAGACTGGGAAGTGTCACATCACGTACTAGGTACGTAATCTGGCACAGTGCAGCTGCCCTGCCACAGTAAATGTATGTGTGGCGGCCGCAAAGTGGTTGATCCAAGCATGCAGCTCCAGGCCCCCCTAGCAATTTTTCCTGGGCTGTCATCCCTATGTACAATGAATGGCACTTGCACACATCAATGCACATGTTGCAATGGTAATGGTGTAAATGGGCCCTTAGTTTAAACCATATGAGTGCCCAACCTGGGACATATGTGGCAAATTATAAATTGAGAGCAGGCTTGCTTTGGAGTTGAATGGCTTGGATGTGATTTCTGCAGCCAAAGCAGCCTCAAGTGTGTTAGGGAGTTGACTCTTTTTCAGAGCTTTACTAAACCCACCCTGCATTCACTATATCTGGTCTCCCACAGTACACGGAACATGAAAATACAATTATTTTAGTAAATATAAACTGCTAAATACCTTTTCTCATCAGCAGTATATAGCAGTCTTGTGACTTCTATCAGTGTCTGGTTAAAGCTTGTAGGAGGAGTTTTCATTCTCCCCTGATTGTCCTATGAGGCTGTAGGACCCCTGACCCTGTGTCTGGACAGTGCGCATTGGCCCTGTGCTGATCACATGCACTCTCCCAAGAAAAAAGCTCTCTGGCAATACACACCAAACTGAGCATGTGCACAGTAGCCCCAAGGCTCTGTTCTATCAGCAGATATATTGGGGACAATGGAAGAAAGGGAGGATCAGAGAAGACAGGATCAAGCAGCCTTTTTACACAATACGGAGGATTAACCCCTTAGGTTCCTCAGTGAGTATACCAAGAGAGAACGGCAGCGGTTGTAACATTTAGATGCGAGAAAGGAGGGAGTGACTAGGACTAGATTTCCCGGACCAGTGGCTCGTGATTCGAATAGGAGGCCAAAGTATCAAATGTTTAAGGGTGGTGGTTATGGCCTCAAGAGGTTCCTGTCAAAGTCAGGTGGTAGGCAGTTTCTAACCCAGGGGTCCCAGATTTTCTCAAATTTGTGTATCTTGTTACTGCCTATGGCTTCCATTTTAGCGTGTATAAAGGCCTTATTCATTCTGCCTCTGGCCTCTGCCACAACCAGTGCAGGGGACTTCCATGCCTTGGCGATTGTCTGTTTACCAGCAGTCGTGAGGTAGACTAGCAGCTTAAGCTGAGAGGAGGTCAACTGACTCGGTTTCAAATTAAGCAGAGAGATTGATGGGTCAGGTGCAATATTCATCTCTAGAGCTTTAGAGGCAATAATGAAGATCTGTTTCCAGAATTCCTGTACTAAAGGGCAGTCCCACCAGATGTGGTAACATTTACCGGGCTCACTACAGCCTTGAAAGCAGCCTATCGGGTATGACGGGAGATATTTTGCTATTCTGGCTGGTACCAAGTACCATCGGGTGATGACCTTGATATTGGTTTCCTTAGCTAGTATATTGGGGGAGGAAGAGTTAGTAGCTGACCAGATAGTAGACCACTCAGCTGTGTCAATTGTACGCCCATTTGTCTGCATAGGAGGGCATAGGGTTGTCCAGATCAGTGGTTAGTAGTTGATAGAGTAAAGAGATAGTGCCTCTGGCATGAGGATCGGACTTGCAGATCTGCTCGTAGGGAGATAGATGGGTCAAAGGTGTATCAGCATTAAGGAAGGGTGTATAGAAGTTCTTTATTTGCAAGTATCGAAACATTTCTGTAAACTTCGCAAAGGGTAGGGAAAGTGCGGAAGGAGTTGTTGGAGATAAAGTTGGCATAGGCGTTTTTAAGCTGAAAAAAAAAACCCAGGACCAGTGCTTCCTGAAGCTGCAGCACTAGAGCTGTTTTGACGCTGATGCCGGTAAAAGCTTTTAAAAAGTTTCTCTGCCTCTATTCAAAATCAATAGTTCCCTATGGGAGCCCATTGATTTGAATAGAAATAGAAGTCGCACCAGAAGTCGGATCATGATGATCCGACTTGCGGTGTGACTTGTGTGGTGAGGATCGTGAAGGGGAACCCCCGCAAAAATGAAAAAAAAAATTGCGTAGGGTTCCCCCCCAAGAAGTACCAGACCCTTCATTCTGGTATGGGTTTTAAGGGGTACCCCCACGTCTAAAAAATGGAGTAGGGTCCCCCCAAAATCCATACCAGCCCCTTATAACAGCACGCAGCCTGGCAGGCCAGGAAAGGGGGTGGGGATGAACGAGCGCCCCCCTCTTGGACCATACCAGCTCGCATGCCTTCAACATGGGGGGTGCTTTGGGGCAGGGGAGGTCCTGCGCCCCCCACCCCAAAGCCCCTTGTCCCCATGTTGATGAGGACAAGAGCCTCTTCCTGACAACCCTGGCCATTGGTTGTCGGAATCTGGAAGCCACCTTTAACAAGGGGGCCCCCAGAATGCTATTGTACCACTAACCCATTCACCTAAAAAATGTGTTTAAAAAAAAAAACACACTACACAGATTTTTAAAGTATTTTATTAAATCAGCTCCAGCGTCTTCTCCCTCGCGGGCGTCTTCTTTCTTCTGCTCTTTTGTGGGGGTCTTCTTTCTTCTGAGGGGTCTTCTATCTTCTGCTCTTTTGCCGGGTCTTCTGTCTTCTGCTCTTTTGCCGCTGTCTTCTCTGCTGTCTTCTCCCTCTGTTCTTCTTCCCATGTTGAAACGACGCAATCTCCCGGACTAATGGTGTCTCCACGCTCTGCACTGACTTATATTGGCATGGGGCGGGGCCGCCCGCTGACATCATCAGGAGGCCCCACCTCCTTATGACATCACTGCCCGAGGCAGGGTGGGGTGGTGCCACCATAAGGGGCAGGGCCTCCAGATGATGTCAGCGGGTGGCGTGCCCCATGAAAAGTTATGTTACTTTCACAGCTTTGTCTTATTTCTCAAATGGAACAACACATTCCATGCTATAAAATGACGAGGCAGCAATCAATCTTTCTTGTTTCATTTGTTGCATTTTATGATAATATTTTAAATGTTTGTTTTCCTTCGTAAGCTGTTGTGCCTTAAAAGGGAACTTAACTCTGGACACTGTGTGCAAAAATGGCAGGCAAAAGACAAAGAACTAGTCACCAGTATTGCAAGTGGTCTTCCGTCAGCTGATCTTCCCTCCATTACATGCTCTGTTCTGTCCTTGTATGGATGTAGGTGGGATGCAGCATGGTGTGGTGCTTAGATGGCCGCTAGAGTGACGTGGGGCAGCAGCATCCCAGGAACCATGCTCCTCTTAGCTTTGTCTCAACTATAATGCCACTGTGTACAAGGGCCACCTGCAGTAGAGAAAGTAGACTGCTCCTGCCTACATGGAGACAGCCATTTTTGTAGAGACTAGGTGTCAGGGCTTGGACTTGAACCAAGGACTTCTGCTGTGTCTGGCAATGACTCTTATGAGCTACTGGACAGCACCATGTCTGATCCATTGGACAGCCCTGCCTTGTGCCTTGAATTCTGCTGAACCTTGAACTATTTGCTTGTCCCATGAATTTCCTGATTTAAGCCATGTCTCTGCACTTTCTGTTTTCCAGATTATTGTGCTCTCTCCAGCCAGTATCTCGCTCTTGTCTTCACATATGCCATCCATATTTTTGCTACTACTCGTTACCGGCCTTTGGCTTGTTCCTCGAATATGCTTCTGCCGGATCCCAACCTGCAACCACTTGTTACTGACTCTTGGCTTGTTTACTAACTATGCTTCTGTTTAATTCTTACCTGCTATATCCGCCACTGGACCCCGGCTTGCTCACCACATGGTGGGGCGATCCTGAGGGCCACGACCTGGTAAAAACATGCAGCCAAACCCATCTCCACCATCAGGAGCTCTGGTGAACATTGGTTAGTACTTAAGCCTTGTACACATGCGCCGATTGTTGGACAACCGAGCGTCCAACTTTTGTCAAAACTGGGTGTTGGCGGTTTTGTCTAGCGTACTGACGGTAGTCAAGTAATCGGCCAACAAAGCCAAACGTAGTGACATGTTACGAGCGTTTTAAAAAAGGAGGTTCAAGTGAATGTGATTTGTGAATAACGAACACAGGTTTACACGACCGAACACCTCCTGGATTCCGAGCATGTGTGTTTGCACTTCCAACTTTTTGTTGGGCCAACTTCTATGCACATGAGCCAACAATTGGCCAATGCCTTGTTGGTCAACAAAAGTTTTCTAGTCTTGTCAGCCAACTTCTATTGGACAATAATTGGAAATTGGCTGTTGGATCGTGCATACTAACGGTCAGATTATTGGACAACGGGCTGTTGGACAACCGTTGTTGGCCAATTATTGTACCGTGTGTACGGGGCTTTAGACTCTGCATCTCAGGTGAGCCCACGCCATCCACCAGGGTGACCTGCTTGTATACCTATGCTGCTGGTCAGTGGGAGTCCCCCTACTGCTATAGCTACTGGTCTCCGAGCCTGACCCCTGATCGTGACACTAGGCTTTGCGTCCTCATGTCAGAGCCCGCAGCAGTGCCTTAGATCTCACTATTCAGATATACAGCTCTGAGGCTAAAGGCACAGGAGTGCTTAGGCACCTCACATACCAGGAAAGACACAGTTATTTTTTAGGTGGGATTCAAGACAAAAAAAAAAAAAAAATCAGGGTACTGCTTAGGCATAATTAAAATTTCTAGATGTTCCCTATAACAAAACAAATCTGCACTTTCTGAAATCAGTTCCACTTAAGTGCTCTTGCGTTTTCATTTTATTCACCAAGGTAAGGCATAGCATTTCGAACACTTCTTAAGTAATTATCACGTAGAATGAAAACATAACTCGTGATTTTCTACGTTTTGTGCTTTTCCAGATGCAGAGTTTGTGAGGCAATATATAAAATTTCCCAGCTCACAAAGGACCCTCAATATCATTGTTGAATATTGTTTTACATTTCAAAAGAGAACAGAGTGTTGGTACAATTTGTTTCCTACCAGACACTGGGGAAACCAAATCTCAAACTGCATGTAGTATTCTGTTATTGGTTAGGAATTGAAAAATGGCATATGAATTTTAGTTTTTCTTTAAACTTTTCAACGTTGTTTCTGATGCATATCTTATTAGATAATCCTGTTTTTTCTCATGTGCAATAGTGTTTTATGTAGGTTTTCAATATGCATTAATATTCTAGTTGTTTCACTGTGTTTTAACACTTGGTTGAGCACAGAAAGTCTTTTAGGGTATGTCAGCAGGGTAGCCATCGGATATTTTGGGGCCCCTTACACAGCTTCAGGCCTCCGCCTGACCACCAACATTCCCCAGGGCCCGCCCACTGGCTGTCCCACGAATACACCCACTGGCCATCCCACTGAGTCCTTCGGTGCACCTACTTTTATTTTAACACTCTTATAACTTCTATTCCCATCCACACCCAGTTTTTTTGAGTTTCTTCTTTTTCAAGCCACATGATTAGAACCTGAGGCTCTAATTGGCTTGTAAAAGGTTGGGCTCGGGGAGCAGAGCACTGCGCCTCGAACCCACTGACATGTGACAATAGCGAATAAATATTCGCTGTTGTCTTCCTGCTTCTCCTCCTGGCCAATCAGGATGGATCGGGTTGGCCTGGATGGGAATCTGAGGAATCCGTGAAGGGGTGAGTGCGGGGGGGGGTAACCTTGGAGGAGGAGTGTGGGCGGAGCTGGGGGTCTTACTATGTTTGTGTTTTTTTTCTTTTACTTTTTACAGTTAATTTTTTTTTGGGGGGGGGGTCACCCTGGAGGGGTGAGTGCAGGTGGACCTGGGGGGACGTACCATGTTTGTGTTTTTGTTTTTTTTATTTTTGCTTTTTACGTTTTTTACATTTTCTTTTTTGTGGGGGGCTTTGGTGAGATATCAGAGGTCTAAACAGACCCCCAGATCTCTTTTTTTTGAGACAGAAAAAGGGACTGAAGAGTCCCTTTCTCTGTAGCACTTGAATGAATAAGAAATCTGTATAGAGATTTCTCATTCATTCATAAAATGACAGTCTGATACATTGTATCACTCGCAGTTTACTATGATCAGCGAGTGATACATTTGTATCAGCTGTCAGTGCATATAGAAGTGATCTATAGTGATCGCTGCCTATATACACTGTACTACAGGGGGGCGCTTGGTATACACATGTATACCAAGCCCCCCAAGCCCCAACTTCACTCCCACCGGCACCGCTCCCCCCTCCCCCGCCGCAATCCCCAACCTATCAGCTCAATGCAGGCAGTAGCTGCGGGCTGTGGGAGGGAAGGAGGGATGCTGCTTGGAGCGGTGATGGATGGGGGGTGCAGGGGCCGGTATGGGGGGTGATCTGAGTGGTGGGGGGGGACACATCCGGATCCCCCCAAGCCCCATGCAGCACCTGAAGCTGGCGGGACTGGCAGAGGAGGGATGGTAATGATGGTAGCTGCGGGGATCAGGTTGGGGGGGGGGGTCGGATCAGGTGTGGGGGGGGTGAAGGGGTTAGGAAAGGAGAGGGGGGCAGTTTTAGGTGGAAGAGGGCGGCAGGAGGTGGAGAGGCAGGGGACAGGGAAGGCGCTGCATGGAGGGGGGGTCACTTTTAGGGTTAATAACTCTGATCAGCGGATTGTAATCCTCTGATCAGCGTTATAGAATTGTTCACCAGAGTCTGCTGAACAATTCTGATATAGGCTTATGGACATTGAAGTGACCATAAGCTTATAGGAGAGGGAGAAATTAGGTGGCGGTGGTGCAGGAGAGGAGGACCAGCCAAGGCAGGGAGCGGGCCTGGCGCTGGGCCCCTTGAGATGCTCGGGCCCCTTATGGCAGTACTGCCAGTACCCCCCTGATGGCGGCCCTGTAGGTCAGTAAACAGACCCAGTTCTGTAGCTTGCCTTCAGTTGTGTCAGTATACACCATATTAGTCCTATATATCGTCTAAAGTATGCCATGTACCTGCAAAGTATAAAAAATTGGATGGCTGCGGCAGGGTGTGCACCAGGGATGTGCAGTGAGGTCAGTGGCTTGTGTCAGTATCAGAGCCAGATACACACAGGTTACATAAGCTGTAACTGTGAACATGTAACCTGTAACATTTTTTAACGCGCCGCCTATGGAGACTTTTAGGTACTGAAGTTTGGCGCCATTCCACAAGTGTGCGCAATTTTAAAGCGTGATATGTTCAGTATCTATTTACTCAGCATAACATCATCTTTCAGATTATACAAAAATCGGCTAGCTAGTGTTTTTTTTTTATTATTCATGGAACATTTTAAAAAAAAAAAAAAAACGCGTTTGAAAAATTGATGTGCAAATACCGTGTAGCATAAAAAGTTGCAATGACCACCATTTTATTCCCTAGGGTGTCTCCTAAAAAGTATATACATAATATCTGGGGGTTCTGAGAAATTTTCTAGCAAAAAAAAATTATGATTTTTACATGTAGGAGAGAAGTGTCAGAATTGGCCTGGGTGGCAAGTAGTTAATTAATATAAGTAATATACAAATAATTATTATATATTGTTTTTAAGGTAATTTACTATATTTTCAAAAGCTATACTCAAGCAGGTGACTTAACAGACAAATTACTGAAGTTTGAAGTTATAACTTCAAACCGGTAATTTCACGGTAAACAGATAAATAATCAATTATTATGTTATAACATATAGCAATAATATATTATTTAGCTTGATTAGAAAAGTACTTTTCAGCAGCAGAAGATTCTCCTTCTTAACTGTGTGAGAAAAACATGGAATTATGGGTAAATCTTATACCCAAAAACCCATATTTTTTTATTGTAGTTAAGAGGGCTGGGCTGGAAGGGAGTATTTGTCTTTTAGACACATGCCCCCATCTGTGACACTGCAGTTCATCCTTTCAGTCAGCTGCAAACAGAGTGTTCCAGCTTGTATTTTAACTGGCCACTCTGTGTGCAGCTTCTGACAGGCTGTGCAAAGAACCAGTATCTCTGGAACCATAGGTGATAGGAGCCCCAATTGACCAGTGGTGGGGTAGGCCTTTGGCTACCTACACCCCCAATTTGGGGTCTCTGTGACCCCAGATCACCGACCTACGACTCTGCCTCACCTGCCTTCCCTGACTGCACGTCCCTGGTGTGCACCTCATCCATAGTGCACTCTGAGCATTGTAGCCAGAGAACATCACCTGTGAGCAGCCGCTTCCCTTTACCTGAAAAGTATGTGGTATTTATTGGCAGAGCTTTGGTGCAGTTGACCAGCTTGAACATGTATTGCAATTAGAGTTGAGCGAACCCGAACTGTAAACTTCAGGTGCGTACCAAACTTTTGGGTGTCCGGGACCCGGACCCGAACCCGGACTTTTAAAAAAAAGTCCGGGTTCGGGTCCAGGGTTCTGGTATTTTATTACACGTGTTGAAAAGCTGCCAAGGGCAGCCAATTAACAAGTGTTTCACTGGTTTTCCCTAGAAGCCATCACAGACATGCCTATTAATGGCATGGCTGGGATTGGCCTGTGCAATATGTGACCCAGCCTCTATATGGGGCTGGAGTCACCGTGCTGCATGTCATATGCTCTCAGGGTAGTTTAGGGAGAGGATGCTGCTGGCTCTGTGAGGGACAGATTGCAGAACATCTCATCCTGCATTACTGAATGATCTGATTGTGGACTAGGGAGAGATACTAGTACTGCTGCTTTGAGGGACAGATTTCACACCTCATCCTGCTGCACAGAACGATCTGACTGGACTAGGTAGAGTCTGTTGCTTTAAGGGAAAGATTATTCTTCTAAAATCATCTCCAACTTGTACAGGGAAAGGTTCCAGCTGTTGTTTTAAGGGAAAGATTACTGTTCTAAAATCATCTTCAAACTGTGTGTGAAAAGTCTATTTCAGCCCCAGGGAGCCATATTAGTGTGGTAAAATCATCTTCAAACTGTGTGTGAAAAGTCTATTTCAGCTGGAGGGAGCCATATCAGTGTTGTAAAATCATCTTCAAACTGTGTGTGAAAAGTCTATTTCAACCGGAGGGAGCCATATCAGTGTTGTAAAATCATCTCTAAACTGTGTGTGAAAAGTCTATTTCAACCAGAGGGAGCCATATCAGTGTTATAAAATCATCTTCAAACTGTGTGTGAAAAGTCTATTTCAGCCGGAGGGAGCCATATGAGTGTTGTAAAATCATCTTCAAACTGTGTGTGAAAAGTCTATTTCAAACGGAGGGAGCCATATCAGTGTTGTAAAATCATCTTCAAACTGTGTGTGAAAAGTCTATTTCAGCCGGAGGGAGCCATATCAGTGTTGTAAAATCATCTTCAAACTCTGTGTGTAAAGTCTATTTCAACCGACACTGCCAAGACTGATATGGCTTCCTGCGGCTGAAATAGGCTTTTCCCACACACTTTGAAGATTATTCCACATCCACCTCCATTTTTTATTTTTTTTATGTGATTTTAGTTTAAAAATGATTTTAAGTTATTTCCCTATCCCCATTTCTTTGTAGGGCACTTGTCCGACCCTTGCCCCCATTTTCCTTCCTTTTGCAAACCTCTAGGACTTTCCAGGACTTTGTTACAGCCATTTTTGTGCCTAAAAGTTCAGGTCCCCATTGATTTCAATGGGGTTCGGGGTCCGTGTCAAAGTTCGGGTCCTGTCCGGACCCGAACCCGGACTTTGTCCAGAAGTTCAGCCGAACCAGCAGAACCCAAACTTCAAGAGGTTCGATCAACTCTAATTGCAATGCAAACCAAGAATACCTGTTTTTTTATCAAAGTGCGCAAGGGAATATAGCAGTAAAAGTGGTTCTAAGGCCTAAACATTTTTTACCTTAAGACCCCTCTCACATGGGGCAGACTCCACCAGGAGTCCGCTGATCCCTGCTGAGCAGGCGAATGGCTTGTCTGTGTCCGCTCCGATAATGCAGAGCAGACACAGCCCACTGTCCGCTTACACCCGAAGGCCATCTGATCTGATCTGATCTGCTAGAGGGATGGGGAACACCATCCCCATCCATCTGATTTTTGAAGACACATGTCTGTTGACACCTACCACTCCATAGAGGGCAATGGATGGTTCGATCGGGTCTGCCTACAAAAACTGACTGGTGGACCCAATCGATCTGCCCATGTGAAAGGGGCCTAATGCATTTCTTGCACAAATGTAAAAAATGTTTAGGTAGTAGTAACGCCCCCTCACCCCATTATAGCAGTTAAACAAGATACAGTACATGGGTCTAACAAGCAGAAAAGCTGTTCTAAGGAGACTAAATTGCCTTTGCTAATGACTTTTTTATTTGTATCACATGCTAAAGCAACCAACCGGCCATGAAACAGGTGACATGGCCAGGGTGATGGATACTCTGATAGTAAAGGTGTGTTATGCTTGGCCCCATCACTGGAGACCGATTCCCAACATAATGGGACCGGTCTCGCAACACAGATCACCTAGGGACCTAGCCTGGAGTCATGGAGAGAGAGATGTAACATATGAACATTGTCATTGTGAGTGAGATGACAGGATGCTGGGTTGGTGGAGACTGGTACAAGCTCTGTGGTACCACTACCAGCCAAGAAATGATGCACACTTGGGGAGAGGTGCTCTCAACCAAAGTTGTGTCCTTAGTACAGTAGTGTCAACAGAGTAAGACGTATGACCATGGATTACAAGGTGTTAACTGCAAATTGTCCAGCTCACTTCTAAGTTGGAATGCCATCTGAATTCACATGTAGCACCTTATACCTCTAGGTAGGTGCTAGATGATAGATTTTTGTGGTAGGTGAAGTAAATTTAGTCAGGTCTAATTGTTTTGATCCTGGGCTGGGAGTGGCTGGTGACTCACAGGTGGTGACACCTCTTGGTTATCTCCCCTTTGCTTCTAGAGAGAGTTCTAGAAGAAAGGGTGGGGAAGAGGGTGGAACTACCTGAGGTATCTTGGGGAGCCCTGACCAATCCCAAACCTGGATTGGCAGGGGACAGGCCACCTTAAATACCTGGCGTCAGCCCAGCCAGGAGAAGAGAACAGAGGCACAAGTGAGAGAGCAAGAGAAGGACAGCTGGAGAGAGTACTGCCAGGAAGGTCTCCAGGAAAGTAACTGTGTCGGTGATTGATACACACCCTGGGAAGCTGGAAGAGGCCCGTGGTCCCTGCCTGCAAAGGGTGGTTCACTGAGGCCTGGTCGGAGCGTGAGGAAAGTTGTGATTGAGGGCAGTGTGACAAGTGGAACCACTACTTCCAGCAACCCCTACAGGGACATGGCTACACACATACCCGTGGTTTCCACCTGCTGCGCAGGCATTAGTGAGCACTGTTTCACAGTATCCCCACCAGGTGGGTCAAGCCCCACCCACAAGGTCCATCTCTATTGTAATTGACAAGGAACAGCAGATTCCATAGATGCAATTAGGCTGTCAAACAGCTATGGAATCCGCCCACCGTCATTCACTGTTAGTTTCAAGGGAGGCATAACTGATGTGAAACTAATCTCTCAGCATCCACATCAGGCTTTGCTCACTGTAAATCTAATCAGAGGCAGACCTAATGGAGAACTAGTGCCCCAATATCAGGTTCTGCCCTGCCCAACTTCTGGCCAGGGAACTCAGTAACTCTGAGTCTGTAATTTTATCAGGTTCAGCATATTAAGCTGAACTGGGGACAGAGTGAAGGCTGGTTCAGTGCCAACCTCCATTCGACAAATTCATGTACCTGTTTCAAACACAATGCAACTGCAAATGTAAAAATTGCCATACCTAAACTTCAGCTTTAAAGCGAAATTAAACCCATTGATTTAACAGTTTTAAAAAACAGTTATGTGCATGTGCCAACAATGTAACCGTCACACTGGCTGTGCTCTCCAAACTGTCAAGCCATCAAATGTATGGTGTCATAGCTGATCACATGGGCAGCATTATGGCAGTTGAAGATCAACTTGGCTGAAAATGATAGGAGGGTTTAGTTCAGCTTTAGCATTGAACTTCCCAGGTGACCTGTTCATGTTGCCACAGATTGTACATATTGCACTCTGACTGTAAGGCTATGACCAGAGTGAGACAAAAGATAGCTGGATATCCACCTATGGTCTTGCTGCATATCCTTTGGCCATCTACAATAAATCTGATGTCTCTTATGTGTTTGTCCTTCTGCAGTGAATTTCCAATGATACTTGAATTTCCACTGAAATGTGATGCATGCCTGGACCACCCTGCTTCAGAAAGTCAGGAATGTTGTAGAGAGAAAGTTTAGAAATATTGCTTATCAAACCAGATGAGAAGCAAAATACCTTAACCACTTCAGCCCCGGAAGGATTTCCCACTTTAGGACCAGAGCACTTTTTGCGCTTTGGCACTGTGTTGCTTTAACTGACAATTGCGCGGTTGTGCAACGTTGTACCCAAAAAAAATTGCGTCCTTTTATTCACACAAATAGAGCTCACCTCTGCGTCATTTCTGATCACCGCTATAAACAAAAAAAGAGCGACAATTTTGCAAAGAAAAACAATATTTCTTACTTTTTGCTATAATACATATCCAGGGGGCACTCTAAGGGTTGAGCTATGTTCCTTAGGCGTGTTCTAACTTTATGGGGGCTGGGGTAGGGGAGTGATCGCGGCTCCCATCCACATTCCTTCCCCTGTCAGAACGGATATCCATGTGACCCCGGACCCGGGTTCTGTCACTGCAGGGGAGCGATCTCGGGTAGCCAGTGGAATCGAGTCTGCCCTACCTCCTCCCTGGCTCCCCCGGAGCACAGTTTCGCAATATCGAACCACTTTGCTGCCATCAATCCATGGCGGGCGATCAGCAAGTGGTTAAAGCATAATTATCCACATGACCCCTGGAAGATTTACCCCCCTTCATGACCAGGCCATTTTTTTGCTAAACAGCACTGCGTTACTTTAATTAACAATTGCGTGGTCGTGCGACACTGTACCCAAATAAAATGTATGTGTATATTCCCACAGAGCTTTCTTTTGGTGGTATTTGATCACCAATGCATTTTTTATTTTTTTAAACAAAAATACAATATTTTTTACTTTTTGCTATAAAACATATCAAATACATTTTTTTTTAAAAAAAAGCAAATGTCTTCATAAATGTAGGCCAGTATGTATTTGGCTACATATTGTTGGTAACAAAAATCCGAATAAGCATATATTGATTGGTTTGCGCAAAAGTTATAGCTTCTATAAACTATGGGATACAGTATATACTGGAATTTTTATTTATTTATTTATTTATTTTTTACTAGTAATGATGGTGATCAGTAACTCATAGCGTAACTGCGATATTGCCATGGACATTCGGACGCTAACTGACACTTTTGACACATGCTGTGTTTAATCACAGCACGGGAGGTGTCGGATCACCTATACGGGATCTGGCGCAGCCAAGCCGCCTTGCCGCTGCTTATATACAGTAGGTTATGCGGTCGGCAAGCGGTTAAACCCAAACCCACGAATGTAATATATTGCAACTTACCAATGATTAGCTGTGGTGACTGCATCAGTTTTCCTTTTTTCAGCCCTTTTCCCTCTGTTTTCACCTGGGGATCTAACCAGCAACATATTGTTAGTACCTTTGGATGAAGGAGCAACAGAGACACTTTTGGACAGCAGCATTGTCAGTCTGGATGTTAGATGCACTCACAGATTTAGAGACACTCAAAAAACCAAACTCCAGCTAACACTTTATAAGCAGGTACAGCAACCATTTTATTCCTCTTGGAACAAAGCTGAATAAAAGCTAATCATTATAAGCATCCCTGTCAGTCAGTGTTAAATGGTTTGTCTCATCTCTCTAACTGTTACAGCTGCAGGAAAACTTGTTTTCTTGAAAAAAAACTAAACTTACTGGCAGGATCACCAGGTGAAAATAAAGGAGATAACACCTAAAAAAAACAAAGAAAAAAAGAAAACAAATGCAGCCATCACAACTAAAAATTGGTGAGCTGCAATATAATAAATGTTTTGGGTTTAATACAACTTTAACATAGTACTCCTTCCAAAAATCTTCAGTGATTGACATGGACTCCTTCCAGGGGCTAAAGCATTTAGATTATTATGGATTTCTATTATTTACTTACAAAATGGAAAATATACTTCTGTCTCCACAAACCTTAGCCCTGAACCCTCAAATCTCTGACACAATTGATTCTGAGAGGATGGATAACTCAATAGCACAGCTTTTTGAAATGTGAAGGGATCATGATACTTGGGCTTCATTCACTCTAACTGTGGGTTCTGTTACATTTTTATTTTTTAGATGTGATTTATGAAAATATTGAATGCATGTTTAACCACTCTAGCCCCGGAAGGATTTACCCCCTTCCTGACCAGGCCCTATTTTGCGATACGGCACTGTGTCGCTTTAACTGACAATTGGGTGATTGAACGATGTTGTACCCAAACAAAATTGATGTCCCTTTTTCACACAAATAGAGCTTTCTTTTGGTGGTATTTGATCACCTCTGCATTTTTTTTATTTTTTTGCGCTATAAACAAAAAAGAGACAATACAGAAAAAACTAATTTATTCATCAGTTTAGGCCAATATATATTCTTCTACATATGTGTGGTAAAAAAAATCACAATAAGCGTATATTGATTGGTTTGCGCAAACGGTATCGTGTTTACAAACTATGGGATAGATTTATGGACTTTTGTTTTGTTTTATTGGTTTTATTGGTAATGTCGGCGGTTTGCGCAGAACAGCCGACCTGCAGCAGTATAATTACAGTGGCTGGTCGGCAAGCTGAATTCCAGGTGTGGATATTTTTGCATATAGACCTATGTAACTATGCATATACAGTACCTTACCTGATGTAGAAGTGGAGAATCACTGTAGTAGCCATTGCTACTACAGTGATCCTAGCTGTCTTCCAGGTTCCTTGCTGAGCGGCTGCTCTACTCAGGGCCATCTTTGTTATCGATTTGACCCTTAGCAAACATTTTCTTGGGCCCTCCCAAATCTACTTATCAACTATTTGCAGGCAGTGCGGACTCAAGTGGCAGCTGCTTTGTGCCCTACAACAGTGACTGGACCCGGGCAGCTGCCTCTTTTGCCTTGCTTAAAGATGGCCCTGGCCCTACTACATAGTAAACATGAGGGGTCCCTCTCTCAGTCTCAGCACGTGCAAGGCATTCTCTGACTGGTGCCCGTGGACTATGCATACTTACAGTATCTCACAAAAGTGAGTACACCTCTCACATTTTTGTAAATATTTTATTATACCTTTTCATGTGACAACACTGAAGAAATGACACTTTGCTACAATGTAAAGTAGTGAGTGTACAGCTTGTATAACAGTGTAAATTTGCTGTCCCCTCAAAATAACTCAACACACAGCCATTAATGTTTAAACCACTGGCAACAAAAGTGAGTACACCGCTAAGTTAAAATGTCCAAATTGGGCCCAAAGTGTCAATATTTTGTGTGGCCACCATTATTTTCCAGCACTGCCTTAACCCTCTTGGACATGGAGTTCAGAGCTTCACAGGTTGCCACTGCAGTCCTCTTCCACTCCTCCATGATGACATCACAGAGCTGGTGGATGTTAGAGACCTTGCGCTCCTTCACCTTCCATTTGAGGATGCCCCACAGATGCTCAATAGGGTTTAGGTCTGGAGACATGCTTGGTCAGTCCGTCACCTTTACCCTCAGCTTCTTTAGCAAGGCAGTGGTCATCTTGGAGGTGTGTTTGTGGTCGTTATGTTGGAATACTGCCCTGCAGCCCAGTCTCCAAAGGGAGGGGATCATGCTCTGCTTCAGTATGTTACAGTACATGTTGGCATTCATGGCTCCCTCAATGAACTGTAGCTCCCCAGTGCTGGCAGCACTCATGCACCCCCCGACCATGACACTCCCACCACCATGCTTGACTGTAGG
>BLSH010135735.1:8948-24366 GCA_018402905.1 Glandirana rugosa
CAATAACCCCTTTAAACATTATACCTCAATCAAATCAAATTCTATTGTTAAAACATTAAAATGTACATATGTTATGTGGGAATAACTCTCTTTTTTTCTAATTCTTCTCCAACAATTGGTGAATCCCTGGCCTTCCTAAAGGTCGAAATCCTGGCCTCGGGAAAAAACGCTAAGCCGCGACGCAGCGAAATTGACTGTTAACGCGCCAGCACGCTGCAACATGGGTTTGCTTTAAATGCAGGAAAAAAAGGGTGTTTATCTCGAAAGAAAACCACCATAAACTAGTGGTGACGCAGTAAAGACTAGCGGCGATATTTGTTTTCTTCTCGCCGGTTAAATATAAGAAGTAGAAATTTCGTTTGGGTACAACGTCGCACGACCGCGCAATTGTCAGTTAAAGCGACGCAGCGCCGAATCGCAAAAAAGGGCTCCGGTCCTAAAGCTGGAAATCCTTCCGGTCCCTAAGTGGTTAACAACCTCTTCTTAATCTTTTTTTCTCTCAATAAGGGTGTATTGTATACATGTAAAATTACAAAATTGTTATCTTAAACTAAACTAACTCCATATTACAAATTTCCCCAATAACCTGGATTTCATTTCCAACCAAAGGTTGTCCAAACCAATTACAATATATCTATATTATTATTAAAATTGTTATCCGAAATGAATACTAAAGTGATAATCTCAATATCACACTCTAATTAGAATATATATCCACAGATATTTTTCCTTAAAGGAGACATTTTATGTTTATGTTTCCACTATCAAAAGATATTTTATTTGTGTTATTCTATACTTTGTGCACTTTTCTATGTATGTGTTTAAATGTAACTTTCATTTTACCATGTTTGGAAAACAGTTTCAAAAACAAATTTCTTCCATGTGAAAAGGGAGGGGGGCAAAGGATGGGGCACTGAGCTAGCAGGACACACAGAAATGTAGAACTAAAGGTTCCAGCATTCACACACATACTGGATTATCTCTCTAAAAGCGCTTACATTTTTCCAATTTGTACACAACACATGCATATAGTTCTCTCACTTTCTTTTAACTCTCTTTAATATTTCCCTGCTTAAATTAAGTTTTACCTCCCTAACTTGCTCTAGCTTCTAAGATCAGACGGGCAGCCATAGTGCTCATCCCATCTTCCCTCTCTGACAACATATAAAGTATTTTGTTTTGACTCTCATTACTCTGTTTTAGAATTTACTAGTTGTAGTGCCTGACCCTAAATTCATCCCACAACTCAACATCACAATATCCCTTTCTGTCTAGTGTTAATTGTCTGTCACCCTTGATCCATCCTGCTCTGTTTAAATCTGCTTGATTCTTTTGGTAACCTTGTTGTTACCCATTGTGGACTTTAGGACCCAACGTGGATCGCTGTCCATTCTAACCATTTATCTAGAGGCTCAGTATAGGCGGTAACCGCACCTTCAGTTTATTTATTTTATAGCGCTTCTCTTGCGCTGGGCATTTTTTGAGGGTCTCTTATCCTTCATTCCCTTACTTAATTGAATGCCCATAATGACTGGCAAGTCTTCTCTCTTCTCTACTTGTGCCTATACCCTCTTGCTTCTAAACAACTTTATCTAGCAGATGTGTACTTCATATAACCTGTGAACGGCACTATTCTTCCCTTTCTTATCTATAACACTGCGATGGACGGTAGACAGTGACTACATAACATATAACCACCAATCAATACAGTTCGATTAAGGGGAGTAAAATTGGTACTCTTTGTCCCATAAAAATGCCTTACCGATCAAGGAAGTCTCATACTCAAATGTAAGCAAAAGGCTTACCACAGCCGGCAGATTATAAGAAATTCCCGGATCGTCTCAAGCTCCTCGTTTCAGATTCTGAGGGTCACCTGTAAATCCCCTCCTAGGCAAAGCTCGCCATCTGACATGGAATTTTATAGATAGGCAACTCCTATCCTCATATTGATTAGTGGTTCCGCATTCATAACTACTGCAGTAGGGAATAGACTCAAAAGATGCACTCAGCATCTTTCCAAATAACTGTTCTGTTTTATTATGACACAATTGAAGGTTTTTATACACATGATTACATAGGTATCACATTAATATTACAATTGTTCTTGTAAGGTAACAAGGGGCGTAACATAGGCAAGCTAATTCTAATCAGGACTCGAAAGAATGCAAACATGTAATGAAAACATTATTAGTGCATTGTGCACAATGAGTGCAGTGTGCAAAACATACAAAATAGAATATAATTATACAGAACTTAAACATTTCCTTTACAGTTTGTAATAGTGTGCGATATTGCATACTTGTCTATTACACCCAATACCTTGTAGAAGTCTGTTACATTCAGTGTATTACGCCTATCCAGGGCTTTTTTTCAGCGGGAACGCGGGGGAACGCAGTTCCAGTACCTCTGGCACTGAATGTATGCACTGGCAAGGGGTGCTGGAGGGTCTAATGCTGCTGGCTGCTGGGTTATCTATTTTCTCTGGAGGGGATCTGGTGTTGCAGGGGTACCATTGTTGCTGGGAGGGATCTACTATTGAGGGAGGAGTTGATGCTGCCTGCTGGGAGATCTATTGTTGCTGGGGTGGGTCCATTGTTGTTAGGGGAAGGTATTGTTGCTGAGGGAGATCTATTGTTGCTGGGGTGTCTATTGTTGCTGAGCCCAGGTTCACACTATAGCGGAGTGGGAACCAGCACAATTCCAGTGCCAGTTCCCGTATCACATCTCTCCCGCAGGCTTCACACTGCCTTCTGTGAACTGCTGCAGTTGTCAATACAATGTTAATGACAGTCCCAGATCGGTTCACAAGTCGCAGTGCGAACTGTGGATTCAGACAGGAGTCAGATCACATGGGTGAGAACACCCATGCAATCCGGCTACAGTGTGGGGGGGGGTCCCAGCACTTTTTTCTGTGTGAATCCAATTCAGCCATACAACTGTATTTTGCACAGACATCGCATGTGATCGGCACCGGAATGTGAACACGGACTAAGGGAGATCTGTTGTTGCTGGGGGGGGGGGATCTATTGCTTGTGGGGTCTATCGCTGCTGGCTGCAGGGAATCTACTATTTTACTGCTTTCCTTGGTATCATTAACAAATTGCATACAAATTACATAGCACCATAAAATGATACATGGTTCTGCATTTTCCAAAAAGGGTAATACTTGGGGGTGGGTAGGTGGTGGTACTAAGGGATGGTGGTCAGAAGTGAGTAGGTGGTCAGAGAAAAGGGGTGACTCAGAAGGGAGAGTACCTGCACCTATTCTCTGAGAAAAAAAAAGCCCTGCGCCTCTCTATGATGACCCACAATAATACCTTATACCACCTGCATACATGCAGCGGCTTGTGCTTTAGAATCGTGCATTGTACACTGCTTGCTTTGGGACTCCAAAAAGAAGCAGTTTGTGATTAAAATGAATAGGTAAAAAACCAAAGCCAAAAAAAAGGAGAGAACAGTCATGTGACCAGCCTCTACTCCAATCACAAAGTTAATTTGCTATATTAAAGCTTAACTCCAGCTTTGCTATCAATTGAAATAGATTATTAGGCTGACCTAAACAAACTATTTATTTACTTTACATGTGTCTGCTGTCAGTGCTATATAAACTGTATACAGCATCAGCTCTGCTCAGCCATTCAAAGAAAGCCTTTTATTTTTATAAACGAATCCAAAGATTCCTCTGATTTGCTGAGGTGGGTAGATGATGTCACAATCTCCACCTCAGCCAACCAGGACACTTGATGGGGGGGTCAGTTGGGGGTTGCAACATATTCACCCTCATGGAGACGTGATCGGGCGGCTATCACCTCTACTACATAGTTGTCAGCAAGGAGTAAAAAGGTTAAAAAAGAGTTTGTTTACATATCAGAACTGCCACAGTAATAGTTACAGTGTCTAAAAATAGTTTAATGACTAGTTGGGACTTTGCTGGTACACAACAATTATATTAAAATGTAACAAGCTTATTGTATATACATTAAAAGCCACAACAAAGACAGGTGTGGAACATAAAATTACATAATCCCATAAACATCATTGTATATAATCAATGTAAAAGACCTCTGGAACATATATGTGAACCCCAAAGCATTTCAATTCATCCAGAATCTTCATCAGGGGGTATAAATATCCAGGCCTAGATATTAATCAGAACATATCATCATGAGTATATAACAGGTAAATATGGAGATCATCCTATTAAGGATACATCAGCAAGAATTAAAATGAACACTTACTTTCAACTATAGAACACAATGCCCAATATAAAATATGTAGTAGTGGGACACAAGATACCCAAAACAATCAATCTGGATCTCTGAAAAAAATTATAATAATGGTAATAGAGAATATATTAAAATAAAAGTATTTCCAATCAAGCAAGAAAAAATGGACAGGTGACTTGCTGACATATAGCACAGGTCTCAGCTGGATAAGAACTGCCAACACCAAAGTATAAATTATAATTTCACAGATAAACCGTGCTGCTCTAAACCTTCATAGACAAAATATAAAGCATGACCATAACAGACATGCTGTAGCAATACAAAATAACATTTAGGCTAAGTAATCACATAAACAGTAAAAGCACCAAGGTATAAGGTGTGAAAAAATGTAATTATTGAATTGAAAAAGACAAAAGAAAAGAAAACACATATAATATTATATATAAGGCACTAGCAAATACAAGTTACCTATGTTTGAGTAAGGTGCAATCACAAGTGACTGACTACAAGCCAACATTCACTCAACAAAAAGAGAAACAATCAGTCAAAATGTAAAAGAATACTGTCACAGGATGGTGCTGTTTTTGGTGGACACCCAGCACACACAGTCCCTGCATACTTGCACAGTTTGTATCATGTACACCAAGGGCGCTAATTCCCAGCGGGGTATGGCCCTTCTTTCCATCTGGATTGCACTTCAGTGGCTCTTGGCTCCCTGGTAACCGCTGGGACTGCTGGGCCTCATTTCCTCTGCTTGGTTGTGATGTCACAATTTACGTTACTTCTGCCAGGGATTGACAGAGGGCAGGTGGATCTGGCCTGTCTCGCTTCACTCCTAGATTCCACAGCCCCCATTTGATTGGTGGGCTATTGATGCTCATCTGATTTCGGCACTGATTGGTTGGTCCTAATTGACAAACTGACCAACTGGGTATATATTGCCCTTAATTTTCAACGGCAGTGGTGCTCACCGACCCTCTTCAGAGACCGAACTCTTGATACTATAGGACAGACTCTCAGATCGATTTATTTAAGGTATTTTCTTTTTTCTATTTTTCTGCTGTTGGCGATCCTCTCTGTCTATCTTGGGTGTTTATCCTTATTATTATTATATGTTTTTAACTGTTTTGATTTTTAGTTTTTCTTCCTGGTCTGGGATGGTCTAATTAACAACTATCAGACTTTGGATCTTTATATTGCTTTTTGGACTGCCAATTTTGACTGATTGTTCCTCTCTTTGTTGAGTGGGTATTGGCCTGCAATCAGCCACTTCTAATTACACCTTGCTGAAGTATAGCTAACTTTTGTTTGCTAGTCCCTTATATATTATATTGTATATTTTTTCATTTCTTTTGTTTTTTTCAATTCAACAATTTAATATTTTTCACACCTTATATTGTTGGCCGTTCTTGTCCAGCTGATACTATATGTGCTATGTGCTATATGTCAGTAAGTCACCTGTCCATGTTTGTTGGTTAATTGAAACACTTTTTTTTTTTTTTTTGGAACGTATTCTCTATTACCGTCATTATGCCTTTTTCCACTGAGATCCAGATTGATTGCCTTCGGTATCCTGTGCCCTTTGTGTTCCACTATTAGTCTCCTGAGACCTTTGTGTTGGGATGGACCATATCTACCTGTTTTATAATGAGCATTGTGTTCTATAGCTGAAAGTGAGTGTTCATTTGGATTCTTGCTGATGTATCATTAACCAATTCAGCCCCGGAAGGATTTCCCATGTTAGTACCAAAGCACTTTTTGCGATGCGGCACTGCATCGCTTTAACTTGCGTCCTTTTTTCCCCACAAATAGAGCTTTCTTTTGGTGGTATTTGATTACCTCTGCATCATTTATGATCACAGCTATAAACAAAAAAAGAGCGAGAATTTTGCGAAAGAAAACAATATTTCTTACTTTTTGCTGAAATACATATCCCCAAAAGAAATATAAAAAAACTAATTTATTCATCGGTTTTGGCCGATTTATATTCTTCCTCATATTTTTGGTAAAAATAAAAATCGCAATCGGTATTTATTTATTGGTTTGCGCAAAACTTGCAGCATTTACAAACCATGAGAATTCATTTCTGGTATTTTTTTTTTTTACTAGTAATGGTGGTGATCTGCGATTTTTATCGGGACTTTGATATTGGGGTGGACATGTCGGACACTTTTGATACTTTTTTGGGACCAATGACATTTATAGAGCGATCAGAAATTGAAATATCCACTGATTACTGTGTAAATGTCATTGACAGTGAAGGGGTTAACCTGGGGGTGGGGTGATCTAGGGGCTAACTGTGTTCCCTGGGTGTTTTCTAACTGTGAGGGGGCTGGGCTGTCAGGGGCACCAGAGATCTAACAGATACCGAGTACAAGGATCAGTAGATCTCTGACATGCTGCCTGACAGATCGGGGAATCGCCGTGTTTACATTGGCGGTTCTCTGTTTTTCTGCTCTGTCAAGCAATCGCGGCGGAGATCGAGTCCGCCCGAGCTGCGGCCACAAATCTGCAGAGTGCGGCAGGCATGAGAGCGTGCCGATGCACTCCAGCACACTACTGCAAACGCCCGAGCCGCCATTTAAAGACGGCGATTTGCGCTACAGAGTCACACTGCAGGAGTAAATGTACGCAAGCCAGTCGGGATCGGTTAATGGGATGATTCCCATATTTACATTGTAAACTCATAATCTGTTATTATTTATATCTACATCTGGATATTACATTATCTCACAAAAGTGAGTACACCCCTCACATTGTTGTAAATATTTTATTATATCTTTTCATGTGACAAGACTGTAGAAATTACACTTTGCTATAATGTAAAGTAGTGAATGTACAGCTTGTATAACAGTGTAAATTTGCTGTCCCCTCAAAATAACTCAACACACAGCCATTATGTCTAAACCGCTGGCAACAAAAGTGAGTACACCCCTAAGTGAAAATGTCCCAATTGGGCCCAAAGTGTCAATATTTTGTGTGGCCACCATTATTTTTTAGCACTGCCTTAACCCTCTTGGGCATGAAGTTCACCAGAGCTTCACAGGTTGCCACTAGAGTCCTCTTCAACTCCTCCATGATGACATCACGGAGCTAGTGGATGTTAGAGACCTTGCACTCCTCCACCTTCCATTTGAGGATGCCCCACAGATGCTCAATAGGGTTTAGGTCTGGAGACATGCTTGGCCAGTCCATCACCTTTACCCTCAGCTTCTTTAGGAAGGCAGTGGTCATCTTGGAGGTGTGTTTGGGGTCCTTATCATGTTGAAATACTGCCCTGCAGCCCAGTCTCCGAAGGGAGGGGATCTTGCTCTGCTTCAATATCCCACAGTACATGTTGAAATTCATGGTTCCCTCAATAAACTGTAGCTCCCCAGTGCTGGCAGCACTCATGCAGCCCCAGTCCATGACACTCCCACCACCATACTTAACTGTAGGCAAGACACACTTGTCTTTGTACTCCTCAACTGGTTGCTGCCACACAAGCTTGACACCACATGAACCAAATAAGTTTATCTTGGTCTCATCAGACCACAGGACATGGTTCCAGTAATCCATGTCCATAGTCTGCTTGTCTTCAGTATACTGTTTGCAGGCTTTCTTGTGCATCATCTTTAGAAGAGGCTTCCTTCTGGGATGACAGCCATGCAAGCCAATTTGATGCAGTGTCGCACATGGTCTGAACACTGACAGTAATGCTGGCAGCACTCATACGTCTATTTCCTAAAGACAACCTCTGGATATGACGCTGAGCATGTGCACTCCACTTCTTTGGTCGACCATGGAGAGGCCTGATCTGAGTGGAACATAGTTACATAGTTACATGGGAACCTGTCCTGATAAACCACTGTATGGTATTGGCCAGCATGCTGCAGCTCAGTTTCAGGTCCTTGGCAATCTTCGTATAGCCTAGGCCAGGGGGAGGCAACCTTAACCCCTTCAGATCAGCGCTATTGCCAAAGTACGGCTCCAGCGCGGATCTGAATTTCCGGGACGACGTCCATGGACGTCATCCCCTTTGCTCGCCCCCTGCCCATGATCGCGGGCGCGCTGCCTGGAATGTCGGTGATCGCTGTGCCCCTTGGACACAGCCAATCACAGATCGTGGTAAATGGCCAATCACAGCGCCATTTACCACGTGATCGGCGGGTCCAATGAGAGATGATCTCAAATGTAAACATGTAAGATTATCTCTTCTTGCCTGCCTTCTCTCCTCACACAGACACCGCTGTGTGAGGAGAGAGTGATCGATCCCTGCTGCCTGTGCTGCTGTGAGTTGGAAAACACACAATTTTCACAACTGTGCCCATCATAGTGCCACTTGTCAGTGCCACCTGTCAGTGCCACATATCAGTGCCACCAGTCAGTGCCACACATCAGTGCCACCAGTCAGTATCACGTAGCATCAGTGGCACGTGTCAGTTCCATCAGTTCCACGTGTCATAAAAAGTACCACCTGACCTGTCATCAGTTTCACGTGTCAGTGCCATCAATCAGTGCCACGTGTCAAAGTGCCACCTGACCTGTAATCAGTGCCACGTGTCAGTGCCTCCTGACCTGTCATCAGTGCCACATGTCAGTGCCACCGGACCTGTCATCGGTGCCACATATCAGTTCCACCTAACCTGTCACCAGTGCCACATATCATCAGCGCTACCTGATCTGTCATCAGTGTCACCTGACCTATCATCAGTGCCATGTGTCAGTGCCACCTGACCTGTCATCAGTGCCAGGTGTCAGTGCCACCAGTGCCACCGGACCTGTCATCAGTGCCACATATCAGTTCCACCTAACCTATCACCAGTGCCACATATCAGTGCCACCTGATCTGTCATCAGTGTCACCTGACATCAGTCCCATCAGTGTCACATGCCATCAGTGCCCATCACCTCATTAGTGTCATACGTGTCATCAGTGCCAATTAGTGCTGCAACAATGGCAAAAAGATCTTTTTCTGTTGAGGAGGCCTACAATATTCTTGCGGCCGATGAGAGCAATGGGGAGCTCTCTCCTGCAGATTCCTCTGAGTCTGAGCCTGAGTCTGATATGGCCTACGATCCGGTCTCAAGTAGCGAATCAGAGCTGGACTCAGATGAGGAATATTATCCGCCCGCCAGACGAAGGCGCATTGATGAAGAGGCAATACCGTCCACCAGCACTGCTTTGCCATTCACCAGCACCGCTGTGCTATCCACCAGCACCCTAGTGCCATCCACCCACACCCCAGTGTCATCCACCAGCACCCCAGTGCCATGCACCAGCACCGCTGTACCTCAGCCCCAAAGGGTTAGGTCTCATGCCGGCCTTCCCTACTCACTCCAGCACCCCTTATGGCTTCCTCCTAATTCAGGAGAAGCTAGGATTCCCCCTTTCACTGCCCAGCCAGGAGTCAAGGTGGACACAGAAAAGTTTTCGCCCATTCATTTTTTTGATTTAGTTTTTACGGAAGACATGCTGCGATCCATTGTGGCCCAGTGCAACCTATATGTACACCAATTCATCCAGGCTAATCCAACCTCCTATTATGCCCGTCCCTATGAGTGGAGAGACGTAACGGTGGAAGAATTCAAATCTTCTTTGGGCCTCACGTTCTGCATGGGACTTAACAACAAAAATGAATTCCGCTCCTACTGGTCCGCCAGCCCCATCTACCACATGCCGGTCTTCTCATCAATAATGCCCAGGACAAGATTTTACATGATCATGAGATTTGTACATTTTAATGACAATACGCAGTGCCCTCCCCGAAATGCCCCAAATTATGACCGGCTTTATAAGATTCGCCCAATTCTCAATTATTTTACAGAAATGTTTCCACAATTATTTACCCCGGACCAGCATATATGCATTGACGAATCCGTGGTGAAATTTAGAGGAAGGCTGGGAATAAAACAATATATCCCCAGTAAAAGGGCCCTCTATGGGGTGAAGGTCTACAAATTGTGCGACCGAACCACGGGTTGTTTACAGCTTCAAAGTCTACGAAGGGGGGGCGGAGTCTGGCCGCGATCCGAGATGGCCGCTTAACCCGCGCTTTCTGCATGTCAGGGGAACATAACAGAGCCTGAGAACCAGATCCAGCCAGATCAAACATCACAAAAGGCACCAATCGACGCCACAAGATCCCGGGAACGATTTGCGATGTCCCAAAGAAACAATAACAAACCCCCCGAGCCTCGCAGGCTCACTGACTTCTTCGGCACTCGGGGGCGCAGAGAAAATCAAAATGGCGCCGAGGAAAGGGAAGCAGCTCACACCGCCTCGTCCTCAGCAGTCACTAGCGACTCCGAACGAATGGACAGCTCCACACAACAGGGAACCCCTACGAAAGATCGGAATAAAAGAGTCGCATCATCCCCGTTCACATCTCCCAGCCACGCGGTAAGGAAAAAACCTTTACACAACAAAGAAACTCCTGCTGACACTGACACTGACCCCGACAACGATGATGATGAGGAAGACATGGGGGACTCACTGGCACAAATACCTGCGACTGATAATGCGGTATCTGAGCACACCCTTAAGCAGATGCTCATGACGCTGCAGAGAGGCATTCAGAAAGACCTAGCCAGATCAGTGTCCCATGTGCAGAAGCAAGTAGACGACCTGGGGGATCGCACTGACAAAATAGAGAGGCAACTTACTGAATTCACAGCAGCATACAACGAACTGGTTGATGCACATCGTGAGCAAACGAACGAACTTAAAAGAGTCCAATCTAAGCTTTCTGACTTAGAAGATCATTCCTGTAGGAACAATTTAAAGATTAGGGGAATACCCGAATCCGTCCCCCCTCAAGATCTGAACCAATACCTGCTCACATTATTCAGCACAATTGCCCCTTCGTTAACCCCCCAAGAGCTTCTTATCGACAGGGCACATAGAATTTTCAAGCCCCCGCACATCGCACCGGATAAACCCAGAGATGTTCTCCTCAGAATACATTTCTTCCAAACGAAAGAGAAAATCCTGAAATCAGCCACTCCCAGAACCGTATTCCCACATCGCTATCTACTCTGACATCTCTGCTGCTACCGCGCAGAAAAGAAGGGAGCTTGCACCTATCACTAAAGTCCTACAACAACAAAACATCCCATATAAATGGGGCTTCCCTACTAAGCTAATGATCACCCACCTCGGGAAGAATACCACCATTTCAGAGCTCAAACAAGGCATCAAGCAACTCCACAACTGGGGCTTTCACCCCCCTCTGGAGGACAAAACCCCGATACGCAACAAAGCCCCCCACCTTCAAAGTGACTGGCATAACATCACCAACAAATGAGCTAAGTTCTAAAGTATCTCAGGCTCTTAAGGTCAAAAAAGTTGTTTTTTCATTGTATTAAATCCCCCTCATGCATGTTATACTTTCACTTGTAACATCCCAGGTTACTCTCTCAGTATCATACTGAGGCCTTTTTCTCTCCCTTTCCCTGCAGACTGCAAGGAACACCCCACTCCTCCCAAATGAGACGTACTAAGTACGTGACCAATTTATTTTTCCTTTTTCTTCTTTGTCTCCTTTCCCGGAGAATACTTCTCACTTTCTTTCCCCCCTTCTCTTTCCCCTTCTTCTTTTTCCCACTCCCCGGGACTGACACCTACTTGAAATACAATTATTTTCCTGTAGAACTTATCAACTATGTTTACTGTACTCATGAATGTCTAATAGAATGGAAGATGAAGTCTCACTCCTGCCTCTCCAAAAAGGTCCTAGCAAAAATATCTGCTCTAAAGTACCCTCATGTCCTTAAAGATATTATCACTTAACGCTAAAGGACTGAATAGCCCTTTTAAGCGTTCCCTCCTTTGGAAAGAAGCCACATCCTCAAGATGTGACATTCTTTGCGTCCAAGAGACCCATTTCGACCGAGCCAAACCCCCTAAATGCACCCACTCTAAATTTCCGCACATATACCATGCCAACACAGACTCTAAAAAAAGAAGGGTAATGATAGCAGTCAAAAACACAATATCCTTCCAACTCCTCTCTATAGAAACTGATCCTAATGGTCACTTTCTTATTATGCATGCTAAATGCAATAATGCGCCCCTAATTCTTGTAAACCTGTATGCCCCGAACAACCCATCTCCCAAATTCTTTCAAAACATTGCACACAAATTATCCACACACAAATCAACTCCAATAGTAATCTGTGGAGACTTCAACGATACAATGGATCAAATCGATTCAACAAACCCTGCCCGTAAAAAGACCTCATCACTATTATCCCTTACTACATCCCTAAATCTCTATGATACTTGGCGATGCACACACAGCAATGAGAGAGACTTTACCTTCTATTCAGCCGCGCATCAGGTGTACTCCAGAATTGACCTATTTCTAACTGACAAATACACTCTACAAAAAGTAATAAAATCCGCAATCGGAACCATAACATGGTCGGACCATGCCCCTATTACACTTGAACTAGCACTAGCCAAACAACACAACTCCCCGAATCCCTGGAGGATAAACTCCTCCATACTAGCATCCCCAGAATACAAGAAGCTATTGGAGGAACAATTGGATTCCTTCTTCACCTCTAACAACACCCCAGGCATCAACCCAACCCTCCTCTGGAACACGCATAAAGCGTATCTCAGAGGAATTCTAATCAAACTGTCTGCACAAGAGAGAAAGCGAAGGACACAACAAATAACGGAAATAACGGAAAAAATTAGAACCCTAGAAACACAAAATAAGATCTCCCACAACCCCAAACGACTAGATGATATCAATATAGCCCGAAATCAGTTGAGAGATATTTTGCAAAAAAATTATGACTTCTATGTCAGACGACTCAAGGCGACAGCGTATAGCTCAAGTAATAAACCGGGAGCATATCTTGCCAAACAATATAAAAGAAAAATAACCATGTCAAAGATTCCCCATTTAAAAAACTCACAAGGCGATATTATCACCAACCCAGCTGAAATAGCGGAACAATTCCGAGCATACTACGCCAAACTATATAATCTAAAAGACTCAGATAACAACCCAGAACCGCAATCTTCCCATATCAAATCCTTTTTAGAATCTATAACCCTCCCTAGACTATCAGACACTCAAATCAAGCAATTGACAGACCCATTCACAGAAGAGGAGGTAGAAAGTGCCATAAAATCTTTACCCCTCCATAAATCCCCAGGTCCAGACGGATACTCCAATGACTACTATAAAACTTTCGCGACCCGTCTATCGCATTACTTAACCAACGCCCTCAACGACATAGCAGAGAAAGGCCAGGCCCCACCAGAATTCCTAGAATCAATGATTGTCACAATTCCCAAACCAGGTAAACCCACGGATAGCCCGACCAATTTCAGACCCATTTCTCTCCTCAATTCAGATACTAAGATCTATGCCAAATTGATATCCTTAAGACTAGCCCATATTATACCACAATTAGTACACCCCGACCAAGTAGGATTCGTACATGGGAGACAGACAGCCGACGGTACAAGACGCTTCCTTAATCTCTTACAATGGGCAGAACATCACAAAACCCCATCCATTCTTTTATCATTAGATGCCGAAAAGGCCTTTGATAGGGTACATTGGAAATATATGCAAGCAGTCCTTGAAAAATTCGACTTTTCTGACAGAATTCTAAATTCCATCAGCGCTCTATACACCAATCCTTCAGCCAAAGTCTGGACCTCGGGATTCATGTCCCGATCCTTTCCTATCACAAATGGAACACGCCAAGGATGTCCACTATCCCCCATAATCTTTGCCCTCATCATGGAACCATTAGCACAACACATTAGAACCCACCCAGACATCACCGGGCTCAATGTGAACAAAATCCAACATAAAATTGGCCTCTCAAACCCAGAAAAATCGATAAAACCCCTACATGATCTATTAAATAAATTTAGCTCCATCTCTCTATACAAAATCAACCACTCCAAATCACAAATGATCCCTATCTGCCTACCACAAATCACTAAACAAAAAATATCAAATAGTGCCCCCTTTTCATGGGCCCCACAGGGATGCCTAACATACTTAGGAATCCAATTAGTAACTCCAGCTTCCAAAATCAAAAACATTAACCTAAATGCTCTACTTAGCACACTACACAAAGTTAGCAACTCACTTCAATCTGGAGTCACCACTTGGGCAGGTCGCATCTCATTAGCTAAAATGTTCCTCCTACCTCATATATTGTATTTATTCCGTACCTTACCAATCTTACTCTCGCTAACTCAACTAAACAGAATACAACAAATCATTCAGACATTTATATGGAACCGTAAAAAACCTCGCATCAAAAGAGAGACTCTTTACAGACCAACCAAACTAGCAGGTATGGGGGCCCCCAACATAAAAGCATACTACAAAGCCACCCTAATAGCACAAGCACGTGCATGGTGGTCACCAACCGACTATTTACCATGGTCTCAAATCGAATCGGCAGCTGTGAAATCCTCTTTAAAATCTCTGCTACTCTCCAACTGGACCGCTAAACACAATGAACACTATTTCTTAGAAAGCATGCAAGCTACCATGAAGGCATGGGCATCTATTCCGCACCCGGAAAAAGGCATCTCATTCCAAACTCTGAAAAACCTTCCACTGAAATCATTGGAAGCCATCATACCCAACCTGTCTTTAACTGACTGGACCATGGCAGGAATCCACACAATTGGCCACCTTTACCAGGATACAGTATTGCTTTCCTTCCAGGACCTTTGCAAAAAATATGCCTTAACTACCAACACCTTTTTCAAGTACCTACAAGTAAGGCATGCGCTCCAAGGAATCAAAATACACCACGACAATGATGCTACAGCACTTGTTCTAAAACTAATGGATACTCCAACACACATGACCTTAAAAATCACCCCATTCTATCGGACACTCAACTCTGGAAACACCAAAGAAAAGCTACCTACAATGCAGTATTGGGAAAAATCTCTACAATTCTCGGCAACTACAGCCCAGTGGCAAATGGCCACCAACTCAGCTCTTCTACACTCCAAGTGCCTAGCTCACTGGGAAACGACTCAAAAGCTCCTCCACAATTGGTACCACACCCCTGACAAATTGGTACGGATATATCCGAATCGATCCGCAATGTGCTGGCGGAACTGTGGCCATACAGGCTCCTCTCCGCACATCTGGTGGTTCTGCCCTAGACTCTCCTCTTACTGGAATGAAACTTTCAAGTTGTGCACAACGC
>BLSH010135735.1:24376-44273 GCA_018402905.1 Glandirana rugosa
AAACACGAAACCTGTATTCGTCAGTATATGTTTATCTTTCTAAACCCTGATCTAATAGGCCAGTACAACAAAAATAATATGTCTCCAAAAGACTAGGTCGCCGCAAGGCTAAACATTGCTAAAGCCTGGAACCAAAATACTCCTCCTACCATATCTCAAATTATTGCATCTGTTAGAGAACAGGCGAACATGGAATACCTGTTTGCAAAAACAAATCTTACAACTGAAATATTTCTCACTAAATGGTCACCTTGGATTCTGAACCCCATCAGCAATTGGACCCACTGAACGCTTCCTGGATCAGAAAACCTCTGTATAATAAAAACAACATGACCGGATAATCTAGTCCCAAATCTTTCTATTTGTATATGACTGCTTATGTCCAAAGCACAAATACATTCTTCCATACCCCCCTCAGGTGTCGCCCCCCCCCCACTTTTACCACTATACTCTTCTTTCCTATTTCCTCTCCCCTTTACTTCTATAACTTACACCTTATGCCATCTGCTGTTCATATACGTTCAGCCTCTCTTACATGGTTGTTTTATTATGTTATGCATTTATCGAATACGCATGCTCGTACCATTTTTGTTAGGCTTTAATTGGTTAATGTTATCTTAGAAGGGGTCTCTGTGTAGACACCTCACACCTGATAGGATGGTTGTCCTTACTTTTTTATTTTCTTATGTTTCTGATTGTAAAACACTTAAATACCAATAAAAATCTATTGAAACTAAAGTCTACGAAGGGAAGGACTCCCAGCTGAATCCCCCTAATTGCCCAGACTATATAGGTGCAAGTGGTAAAATCGTTTGGCAACTAATTTACCCGCTCCTGGACCAAGGCTACCACCTGTATGTTGATAATTTTTATACTAGTTTAGCCCTGTTCCGGAACCTCTACAGGAAGAGTACACCAGCTTGTGGCACAGCCAGAAAAAATCGGGTTGGCTTTCCTCAAACCCTTGTCAACATGAGGCTTAGAAAAGGAGAGACGGCGAGTCTGCAGAATGAGGAAATTCTGGCTGTGAAGTGGAGGGACAGAAGGGATGTGTACATGTTATCATCTATACACAACAATTCATTGGCAGCAATCCCCAGAAGAAATGACCCAATACAGAAGTCAACTTGCATCCACAATTACAATTTGTATATTGGAGGAGTCGATCTAAACGATCAAATGTGGGAACCCTATTTATTTACCATTTTCCACCGTAAACCCCAAACTCTTCCTTGGCTACCAGGAGGATATCGTCACCACACTTTTATACCCCAATGGCCCACCAGAAAATATTAGATCTGATGTGTGTAGCAGACTCTCTGAGCGCCATTTCCCTGATAAAATACCTCTCAGACCAACAGGCCAAAAACACCAGAAAAGATGCCGGGTGTGCTCAAATGAGGCGTTAGAAGAGACACCACTTATTATTGTGCCCAGTGCCCTTCCCAACCAGGTCTATGCATAGGTGACTGCTTCCGGCTTTATCACACCCTAGTCAATTATTAATGATTCCTCAGTTACTTTTTCCAGTTTGCCCCCCTTATGCCACTGCCTGCTCTGGAACTGACCCTGGCTTGTTATTCGATCATGCTTCTGCCTACCGATTTTGTACATGCTTCTGCCTGATCTGGAATTGAACTTGGACTGTTTGACCGCATTTTTTGCCTGCCTCTTGGACTGATCTTGTACCCTGCAACTGGAGTAGTGGGATTCACAACACAGGGGTCTCACATATGTGAGGGGCTCCAGAATGTTTTTTTCTAGAAGAAGAAAACATTGTTTTTGTTTTCTCTTTCCCAGATTAGGGTCTGGAGACTCGGAGGCTTCAAAGAGATTGGGTGGGAGAAGCCTCTACCCCTGTCCCCATTCTGTCCGCCTGCAGGACTTATTGCCATCATGCCTCTGCCTGCCGGATGAACTGACCACACCTCTGCTGCTACCTGGACTATGGACCATGTTTCTGCCTGCCACTAGGACCAATATTAGGGCATTGTTGACAATATCTCTGTTTGCACTGACCTTGGACTGTATATGGACAGTGTCCTTGCCTACTGCCTGTACTGACTATGGACAGTATTCATGCCTGTTGCCTGGACAATTGCGTTCACTGTCCTACTACCAGGACCAATATTTTGGCACTGTTGACACTATCTCTGGCTGCACTGACCGTGGACTGTATATGGACAATATCCCTGCCTGTACTATGGACAGTATTCCTGCCTGTTGCCTGGACAATTACATTCACTGCCCTACTACCAGGATCAATATTTTGGCACTGTTGACAACATCTCTGCCTGCACTTACCCTGGACTGTATATGGACAATATCCCTGCCTGTACTATGGACAGTTTTCCTGCCTGTTGCCTGGACAATTGCATTCGCTGTCGGTTGCCTGGACAATTGTGTTCGCTGTAGCTGACCAAGTCCCTGCCTGCTGCCTGGATCAGTGCTATCCTCCTGTGGACAGCTGCAATACTAAAACCACAGGTAATCTTTTGTTTACCCTTTACTCAGCATAATGTATTTTGGGGTGTAATTCTTGGTATTTGTAATGCTATGTGTCATTAGAACACCTGACGGTCTTCCTTGTATGTTGGGTCTCTGTATGTAGCCAGGCTGTGTAAAAGTCTCACACATGTGGTATTGCCATACTCAGGAGGAGTAGCAGAATGTATTTTGGGGGTCATTTTTGCTATGTACATGCTATCTCTTGGAAATATCTTATAAATGGACAACTTTGTGTAAAAAAATGCGTTTTCATTTTTTTCACACATTTTACAAAAACTTCTGGAAAAAAATGAAATGTTCAAAAGACTCATTATGCCTCATAGATAGAGTTGAGCGAACCCAGACTGTAAAGTTCGGGTTCAAAAAAAGTCCGGGTTCGGGTCTGGGGTTCTGGTAATTTTAATGAAAGTTCTGAAAATTGCTGGAAGGAAGTCCAGGAAGGTCCTAGAGGTCTGCAAAAGGAAGGAAAATGGGGGTAAGGGTGGGACAAGTGCCCTACAAAGAAATGGGAACAGGGAAATAACTTTAAATATTTAAAAAAAAATAAAAACATAAAAAAAGCAAAAATGGAGGTGAATGTGGATCATCTTCAAACTGGGTCTGAAAAGTATTAATTAACGGTAGAGGCCATATAACTGTTCTAAAATCATCTTCAAACTGTGTCAAAAAAGTATAAATAAGCCGGGAGAACCCATATCATTCTTCTGCAAACATCTGGAAACTGTGTGTGTCACTTTAAATATAACGGGACTAACTGAACTACTGTTCTGCAAACATCTGTAAAGTCTGTGTGTCACTTTAAATAGATGTCTGCACACATCTGTAAAGTGCAGAACAGATGTTCAGTTATTCCCGGCTATATTAAAAGTGACACACAGATGTTACAGATATGTGCAGAACAGATGTTCAGTTATTCCCGGCTATATTAAAAGTGACACACAGACTTTACAGATGTGTGCAGAACAGATGTTCAGTTATTCCCGGCTATATTTAAAGTGACACACAGACTTTACAGATGTTTGCAGAACAGTAGTTCTTTTATTCCTGGTTATATTTAAAGTGACACACAGACATTACAGATGTTTGCAGAACAGATGTTCAGTTATTCCCGGTTTTATTTAAAGTGACACACACAGCTTCCAGATGTTTGCAGAACAGTGATATGGGTTCTCCCGGCTTATTTATACTTTTTTGACACAGTTTGAAGATGATTTTAGAACAGTTATATGGCTTCTACCGTTAATTAATACTTTTCAGACCCAGTTTGAAGATGATCCACATTCACCTCCATTTTTGCTTTTTTTTATATTTTTATTTTTTTTAAATATTTAAAAAGTTATTTCCCTGTCCCCATTTCTTTGTAGGTCACTTGTCCCACCCTTACCCCCATTTCCTTCCTTTTGCAGACCTCTAGGACTTTCCAGGACTATTTTACAGCCATTTTTGTGCCTAAAAGTTTGGGTCCCCATTGATTTCAATGGGGTTCGGGGTCCGAGACAAAGTTCGGGTTCTGTCCGGACCCGAACCCGGACTTTGTCCCGAAGTTCGGCCGAACCAGCAGAACCCGGACTTCTAGTAGTTCGCTCAACTCTACTCATAGATTATACGTTGGTATGTTAGCTTTCCAAAATGGGGTCATTTTGTGGGTGTTTTCATTCTCCTGGTGCTCAAAGGCCTTCAGAATTGTAATAGGTAGTCGAGAAATGAGATGTGTAATTTATGCTTCTAAAATGTCTGAAGGTGCTAGTTCAATGTTGGGCCTCTGTATGTGGCCAGGCTGTGTAAAAGTCTCACGCATGTGGTATCGCCATACTCAGGAGGAGTAGCAGAATGTATTTTGGGGTGTCATTTTTCCTTTGTACATGCTATGTGTTGGAAATACCTTATAAATGGACAACTTTGTGTAAAAAAATGCGTTTTAATTTTTTTCCCACATTTTCCAAAAACTTCTGGAAAAAAATGAACCGTTCAAAAGACTCATTATGCCTCATAAATTATACGTTGGGGTGTTAGCTTTCCAAAATGGGATCATTTTGTGGGTGTTTTCATTCTCCTGGTGCTCCAGGGCCTTCAGAATTGTAATAGGTGGTCGAGAAATGAGATGTGTAATTTATGCTTCTAAAATGACTGAAGGTGCTAGTTCAATGTTGGGCCTCTGTATGTGGCCAGGCTGTGTAAAAGTCTCACACATGTTGTATCGCCATACTCAGGAGGAGTAGCAGAATGTATTTTGGGGTGTCATTTTTTCTTTGTACATGCTATGTGTTGGAAATACCTTATAAATGGACAACTCTGTGTAAAAAAAATACGTTTTCATTTTTCTCCCACATTTTCCAAAAACTTCTGGAAAAAAATGAACCGTTCAAAAGACTCATTATGCCTCATAGATTATACGTTGGGGTGTTAGCTTTCCAAAATGGAGTCATTTTGTGGGCGTTTCCATTTTCCTGGTGTTCAAGGGCCTTCAGAAGTGTAATAGGTGGTTGAGAAATGAAATGTGTAATTTATGCTTCTAAAACGCCTGAAGGTGCTAGCTAGTTCAATGTTGGGTTTCTGTATGTGGCCAGGCTGTGTAAAAGTCTCACATATGTGGTATTGCCATACTCAGGAGGAGTAGCAGAATGTATTTTAGGGTGTCATTTTTCCTTTGTACATGTTATGTGTTGGAAATACCTTATAAATGGACAACTTTGTGTAAAAAAAATGCGTTTTCATTTTTTTCCCACATTTTCCAAAAACATCTGGAAAAAAATGAACCATTCAAAAGACTCATTATGCCTCATAGATTATACGTTGGGGTGTTAGCTTTCCAAAATGGGGTCATTTTGTGGGCGTTTCCATTATCCTGGTGCTCCAGGGCCTTCAGAAGTGTAATAGGTGGTTGAGAAATGAGATGTGTAATTTATGCTTCTAAAACGCCTGAAGGTGCTAGTTCAATGTTGGGCCTCTCTATGTGGCCAGGCTGTAAAAATGTCCCAGACATGTGGTATCCCCATACTCAGGAGGAGTAGTAGAATGTGTTTTGGGGTGTAATTTGAGGTATGCATATGCCATGTGAGAGAAATAACCTGTTACAATGACAATTTTGTTGGAAAATAAAAATCTTCATTTTGCAAAGAATTGTGGGAAAAAATGACAACTTCATAAAACTCACTATGCCACTTACTAGATACCATGGAATGTCTACTTTCCAAAAAGGGGTCGTTTGGGGGGTATTTGTACTTTGCTGGCTTGTTACAGTCTCAAGAAATGAGATAGGCCGTCAGTACATCAGGTGTGATCAATTTTCAGTGATTTGCACCATAGGTTGTAGACTCTCTAACTTTCACTCAGACCAAATAATATACACTAATTTGGGTTATTTTTACCAAAGATGTGTAACATTATAAATTTTGGCCAAAATTTCTGAAGATAAATTACTAATTTGCAAAATTTTATAACAAAAACTAAGAAAAATTAGTTTTTCTCAAAATTTTCGGTCTTTTTATAATTATAGCGCAAAAAATAAAAAACCCAGTGGTGATTAAATACCACCAAAAGAAGGCTCTATTTTTGTGAAAAAAAGGACGCAAATTTCATATGGGTACAGTGTTGCATGACTGAGTAATTGTCATTTTAAGTGTGAGCGCACCGAAAGCTTAAAATTGGTCTGGGCAGGAGGGGTGTTTAAGTGCCCAGTAAGCAAGTGGTTAAAGAGGTGGGAATCTACCTGAACAATATGGGAGAAGTTGAAGATCACTAGTCACCTCCTCACACTTGATTTAAAACCTCTAATTGCTGGCACCACTCTGGAGACTGCTAGCTGGGTAGTTGAGAGATGGAGTGCAGTTGGTATCACTCTGCATGGGATAGGAATGAACCAGCACTACAGAGGAGGAATCGGCTGATGTGGCTCTTGCTCCCTACTACAGATCCAACTTTACAAGTAATTCCTCTGCATTGCACTATGTTTGATGCTCTGGGATGGCGGGTCAGCAAGCCCAGACTGCGATCTACCAGTCACCTGTCCATGATCTACTGATAGATCACAATCTATTGGTTGCTGACCCCCGGCCTAGGCCACCTTTATGTAGAGCAACAATTCTTTTATTCAGATCCTCAGAGAGCTCTTTGCCATGAGGTGCCATGTTGAACTTCCAGTGATCAGTATGAGAGAGTGAGAGCAATAAAACCTAATTTAACACACCTGCTCTCCATTCACACCTGAGACCTTGTAACACTAATGAGTCACATGACACCGGGAAGGGAAAAATAGCTAATTGGGCCCAATTTGGACATTTTCACTTAGGGGTGTACTCACTTTTGTTGCCAGCAATTTATAAATTAATGGCTGTGTGTTGAGTTATTTTGAGGGCACAGCAAATTTACACTGTTATACAAGCTGCACACTCGCTACTTTAAATTGTAGCAAAGTGTAATTTCTTCAGTCTTGTCACATGAAAAGATATAATAGAATGTTTACAAAAATGTTAGGGGTGTACTCACTTTTGTGAGATACTGTATTTATTTCTGAAAAATGTTGAAAACCATTTATCATGTTCCTTCGACTGTACAATTATGTGCCACTTTGTGTTAGTTTATCACATAAAATCCTAATAAAAATACATTTACATTTTTAGTTGTAACACGACAAAATGTGGAAAATTTCAAGAAGTATGAATACTTTTTCAAAGCACTAAAATTACAAAAAATCATTCAAGTTTTATTTAACCACTTCAATATCAGGCCACCCATCCTTCCTACCCAGACCAATTTTCAGCTTTCAGCGCTGTCGCATTTTGAATGACAACTGCGGGTTCATGCTACACTGTACCCAAATATAATTTTTTTTCACACAAATAGAGCTTTCTTTTGGTGGTATTTTATCAGCTCTGGGGTTTTTATTTTTGCACTACAAATAAAACAAGACCGAAAATTTTGAAAGAAAAAAGTTTTTCTTTGTTTCTGTCACAAAACTTTGTAAATAAGTACATTTTCTCCATCACTGACGGGCACTGATGAGGCAGTACTGATTGGCACTGATGAGGTGGCACTGATGGGCACTGATGATGAGGCACATATATGCAGCACTGATAGGCGGCACTGATAAGCAGCACTGACGGGCACTAATAGGTGGCACTGATAAGTGGCACTGATGGACACTCATAGGTGGCATTGATGGGCACTCATAGGCTGCACTGATGGGCACTCACAGGTGGCACTGATGGGCACTGATAGGTGGGACTGGGCACTGATAGTTCGCACTGATGGACACTGATAGGTGGAAATGATAGTTGGCACTGATAGGCGGCAATGATAGATGGCACTTTTATGGAGGCATTCCCTGGTGGTCCTGGGTGGCATCCAAGATGGGCACTGAGGGCCATCCCTGTTGGGCACTGTGCCCCTTACTTGGTGGTCCCTGGGTGGGCTCCCTGGTGGTCAGGGTGGGCTTCCCTGGTGGTCTCCCTGGTGGTCCCTGGGTGGGCATCCCCTGGTGGTCCTGGGTGGCATCCTTGGTGGTCCTCGGTGGCGATCCTCGGGGGATGCTACGCTGATAAGCGATCAACGCCCCCCCCCATTAGGAGAGCCGCCGATTGGCTCTCCTCTACCCGCGTCTGCAGGTGCGAGTAGAGGAAAAGCCGATACACGGCTCGTCCTGTTACACTGTAACCAGCCGTGATTGGTCACGGCTGATCACGTGGTAAAGAGCTTCGGATGGAAGCTCTTTACCAAGATCGGTAATGCAGTGTGTCAGACTGACACACCGCACCACCAGTCGCCGCGATGCGTGCTGGGGCGCGATCGCGGGTTATCTGGCAGGATGTCATATGACATCCATTCAGTATAAATGAAGTGGTTAATAGTATCAGAAAGACAATAAGTCATTCAAGTTGTATTTAATAGTATAGAAAAGACAAGAAATCATTCAAGTTTTATTTAATAGTATAAAAAATATCAGTTTTAATTGAACAATTAGTCAAATCTGCCAAAACCAATAGAAAGTTTCTTAAAATATATCTGTGGTCAAAATTGTATCATTCATATATTCATTTCCACATTGTATTTCAATTATTTCTTGTCTTCTCCTATTAATCTGAATGATCTTGACTAGAGTTGAGCGGACACCTGGATGTTCGGGTTCAGCGGCTTCGCGAAAAAGTTCGAGTTCGGCCCCGAACTTGACCCCGAAACCCATTGAAGTCAATGGTGACCAGAACTTTTGGGCACAAAAAGGGCTCTAAAAAAGTCCTGGAAAGGGATGGAGGGCTGCAAAAGGAAGCAAAATGGGGCCAAGAGTATGACAAGTGCCCTGCAAACAAATGTGGATAGGGAAATAACTTAAAATCACACAAAAAAAAAATGGAGGAGGAGGTAGATGTGGAGTAGGAGGTTGAGGAGGCGGTGACCGTGGCGGTGTAGGTGGTGGAAGTGGCGGTTGAGGAGGAGGTAGCCAACACTGTTTTTTGTTTGTTTGGGGATTTTTCTAATTGAGGTAGCCCCCAAAATATTGAGACAATGGCTGTGTGAGGCTGGTATGAATGGCTATTCTGCACAAGGTACAGACAACTCTTGTGGGATCCATGCCTGGTTCATTTTAATAAAGGTTAGCTTGTCCATTGGCTGCGGACAGGTGGCTGCGCTTATCTGTGATAAAGCCCCCTGCCGTGCTAAACACACGTTCAGACAATACACTGGCAGCAGGGCAGGCCAGCACCTCCAAGACATAAAGGGCAAGCTCAGGCCATGTGGCCAATTTGGAGACCCAGAAGTTGAATGGGGCAGACCCCAGGCGTGTACACACATACTGTTCCATCATGTTGCTGAAAAGCTGCCTCCTGCTAAGACGTTGCCTATCAGCTGGTAGTGCTGTTTGTTGTGGCGTGCTGCTGACAAAGCTTTTCCACATTTGGGCCATGCTAACCCTGCCTTCTGAGGTGCTGGCGGTGCCACAGCTGCGTTGGTGACCTCTTCTTCCTCCTCTGCCTTCGCCTTGTGCTTCCACTGAGCCCCCGGTGTCATTTGGGAATGCCCTCAGCAGCACGTCTACCAGCTTGCGCTTGTAGTTGCGCATCTTCCGATCATGCGCCAGTGAGGGAATTAAGGACGGCACGTTGTCTTTGTAATAGGGATCCAGCAGGGTGGCCACCCAGTAATCAGCACAAGTTACAATGTGGGCAACTGCAGCATGTAGTCGCTCATATGTGCCAGGCTGCCCAGAGGCAAAGACAAGCTGTCCTCTGTGGGAGGTGTATCATCTGTGTCCTCCGTATCCCCCCAGCCAAGCTCCAGTGATGCCCACTAGCAGCATTGGGTGCCACCCTGCTGTGAACACGGTTCCTCCTCCTCCTCATCATCATCCTCGTCCTCCTCATCCTCAAGAACAGTGCCCTGGCTTGAAAATTTTTTACCTGGCCTATGCTGGTGCAGGAACCCACCCTCCGAGCTACTTGTGAATGACTAGCCTGATAACTGTGGAAATTACCCCTCTTCCTTCTCCTCCTGTGCCACATCCTCTTCCCATCATCGCCCAAAGTGTTTTTTCAAGGAGACATAGAAGTGGGATAGTAACACTAAGAACAGCGTTATCGGCACTGGCCATGTTGGTGGAGTACTCGAAACACCGCAATATGGTACACAGGTCTCCCATGGAGGCCCACTCGTTAGTGGTGAAGTGGTGCTGTTCCGCAGAGCGACTGACCCGTGCCTGCTGCAGCTGAAACTCCACTATTGCCTGCTGCTGCTCGCACAGTCTTTCCAGCATGTGCAAGGTGGAGTTCCACCTTGTGGGCACGTCGCATGTGGACATGTGCCAAACTGCTCTCCGCCTCAGGCCCACCCGCCACTACATTTGCCCAGTGTGCAGTTAGCGAGATATAGCGTCCCTGCCCGTGCTTACTGGTCCACGTAACAGTGGTTATGTGGACCTTGCAACAGATGGCATTGCGTAGTGCACACTTGATCTTGTCCCCGACTTGTTTGTGCAGGGAAGGGATTGCTCGCCTGGAAAGGTAGTGGCGGCTGGGAACCACGTACTGTGGGACAGCCGCTGCCATCAGGTTTTTAAAACTGTCCGTGTCCACCAGACGGAATGACTGCATTTCAAAGGCCAGGAATTTTGAAATGCTGGCATTCAGGGCCAGGGATCGCGATTGGGTAGGGGGGTACTTCCTCTTTCTCTCCACTGTTTGGGAGATGGACAGCTGTAAGCTTCCATGGGACCATGGTGTGGAAATGCTTGGGGACGGTGGCATACATGGTGGCGTTGCTGTCACATCGTCTGTTTGCTGGGTGGCAGGTGACACTGGCACTGTAGAGGCGGAGGAAGAGGATGAGGCAGCAGCAGAAGAGGAAACAGGAGGAGCCAGAGACCTTTCTTGGATTTTGAGGTGCTTATTCCACTGCAGCTCATGCTTTGCATGTAGATGCCTGGTCATGCAGGTTGTGCTCAGGTTTAGAACATTTATGCCTGACTTCAGGCTCCGATTGCATAGCGTGCAAACCACTTGTGTCTTGTCGTCAGCACATTGTCTGAAGAACTGCCACGCCAGGGGACTCCTTTGAGCTGCCTTTGGTGTGCTAGGTCCCTGGGTGCAGTGGGTAGTAGCAGGCATACTGTCTAGGGGACGGTCGCTCCGCTTTTGCAACTTGCTTTCTCTTTTGCTGTGCTGGTGCCTCTGTGCGACCACCACCTCTTCCTCCAAACTGCAAACATCACTCGCATGACCTTCATTCCATGTGGGGTCTAGGACCTCATCATCCTCCACATCATCTTCCACCCACTCTTCACCACTGCCCTCCTTGTCAGTCTGCACACTGTAGAAAGCCGCAGCAGTTTCGCCATCATCAGAGACATGCTGCAGTGGTGTTTCCATGTCCTCATCCTGAAACAGAAGTGGTTGGGCATCGGTGCACTCAATGTCTTCCACTTCTGGGGCAGGGCTATGTGGATGGCCCACGGAATGCACACCAGCAGAGTCATCAAAAAGCATCAGAGACTGCTGCATGACTTGGGGCTCAGACTGCTTGGCTGATTTACAAGGGGCTGAGGTGAAAGACAGATGGCCATGGGGTTCAAGTGCCAACTCTGAGCTTTCAGCAAGGGAACGGGTGGGACACAATGTGAAGGAACTGGAAGCATTGTCTGCCACCCAATCTACTATCGCCTGTACTTGTTCTGGCCACACAATTCGTTTAGCGGCATTCGGGCCTACCATATAACGTTGAAAGTTCTGTCGGCCACTCAACTCTGAGGCAGGTGTTTCACTTGTGCATGTAGCTGGCACAAATTTGACCAGGTCCTCTACTTGCAGCACCAGCAGCACCACAACCACGACCACGTTCCTTACTTGACGCTCTCCTCATTCTGGACGCAAATGTACTATTTAGCACAAATTTATATTATTTTTTATAACAGTAATTTGTCCCTCACATAAGCAGCATGAGCCTCTCCCTATACTAGTATTAGATGATTTTATATCTGTAATCTGTCCCTCACACCAGCAGCAGGAACCTCTCCCTACACCAGTATGAGATGATTTTATAACGCTAATCTGTCCCTCACACCAGCAGCAGGAACCTTTCCCTATACTAGTATGAGATGATTTTATAACGCTAATCAGTCTCTCACACCAGCAACAGAAACCTCTCCCTATACCAGTGTGAGATGATTTTATAACGGTAATCTGTCCCTCACACCAGCAGCAGGAACCTCTCCCTACACCAGTATGAGATGATTTTATAAAGCTAATCTGTCCCTCACACCAGCAGCAGGAACCTCTCCCTACCCCAGTATGAGATGATTTTATAACGCTAATCTGTCTCTCCCACCAGCAGCAGGAACCTCTCCCTATACTATTATGAGATGATTTTATAACGCTAATCTGTCCCTCGAACCAGCAGCAGGAACCTCTCCCTACCCCAGTATGAGATGATTTTATAACGCTAATCTGTTCCTCACACCAGCAGCAGGAACCGCTCCCTACACCAGTATGAGAAGATTTTATAACGCTATTCTGTCCCTCGCACCAGCAGATGGAACCTCTCCCTACACCGGTATGAGATGATTTTATAACGCTAATCTGTCCATCACACCAGCAGCAGGAACCTATCCTTACACCAGTATAAGATGATTTTATAATGGTAATCTGTCCCTCACACCAGCAGCAGGAACCTCTCCATACACCAGTATGACATGATTTTATAACGCTAATCTGTCCCTCACACCAGTAGCAGGAATCTCTCTCTAAACCAGTATGATATGATTTTATAACGGTAATCTGCCCCTCACACCAGCAAAAGGAACCTCTCCCTACACCAGTATGAGAGGATTTTATAATGGTAATCTGTCCCTCACACCAGCAGCAGGAACCTCTCCCTACACCAGTATGAGATGATTTTATAACGCTAATCTGTCTCTCACACCAGCAGCAGGAACCACTCCCAACACCAGTATAAAATGATTTTATAACGCTAATCTGTCTCTCACACCAGCAGCAGGAACCTATCCCTACACCGGTATGAGATGATTTTATAACGCTAATCTGTCCCTTACACCAGCAGCAGGAACCTCTCCCTTCACCAGTATGAGATGATTTTATAAAGCTAATCTGTCCCTCACACCAGCAGCAGGAACCTCTCCCTACACCAGTATGAGATGATTTTATAACGTTAATCTGTCCCTCACACCAGCAGCAGGAACCTCTCCCTACACCAGTATGAGATGGTTTTATAACGCTAATCTGTCCCTCACACGAGCAGCAGGAACCTCTCCCTACACCAGTATGAGATGATTTTATAACGCTAATCTGTCCATCGCACCAGCAGCAGGAACCTCTCCCTACCCCAGTATGAGATGATTTTATAACGCTAATCTGTCCATCACACCAACAGCTGGAACCTCTCCTTACACCAGTATGAGATGATTTTATAACAGTAATCTGTCCCTCATACCAGCAGCAGGAACCTCTCCCTACACCAGTATGACATGATTTTATAACGCTAATCTGTCCCTCACACCAGCAGCAGGAACTTCTCCCTACACCAGTATGAGATGGTTTTATAACGCTAATCTGTCCCTCACACCAGCAGCAGTAACCTCTCCCTACACCAGTATGAGATGATTTTATAAAGCTAATCTGTCAATCGCACCAGCAGCAGGAACCTCTCCCTACCCCAGTATGACATGATTTTATAACGCTAATCTGTCCATCACACCAGCAGCTGGAACCTCTCCTTACACCAGTATGAGATGATTTTATAACGGTAATCTGTCCCTCACACCAGCAGCAGGAACCTCTCCCTACACCAGTATGACATGATTTTATAACGCTAATCTGTCCCTCACACCAGCAGCAGGAACCTCTCCCTACACCAGTATGAGATGATTTTATAACACTAATCTGTCTCTCACACCAGCTGCAGGAACCTCTCCCTATACTATTATGAGATGATTTTATAACGCTAATCTGTCCCTCACACCAGCAGCAGGAACATCTCCCTATACCAGTATGAGATGATTTGATAACGCTAATCTATCCCTCACACCAGCAGCAGGAACCTCTCCCTATACTAGTATGAGATGATTTTATAACGCTAATCTGTCTCTCACACCAGAAGCAGGAACCTCTCCCTACACCAGTATGAGATGATTTTATAATGCTAATCTGTCCCTCACACAAGCAGCAGGAACCTCTCCCTTCACCAGTATGAGATGATTTTATAAAGCTAATCTGTCCCTCACACCAGCAGCAGGAACCTCTCCCTACACCAGTATGAGATGATTTTATAACGCTAATCTGTCCCTTGCACCAGCAGCAGGAACCTCTCCCTACCCCAGTATGAGATGATTTTATAACGCTAATCTGTCCATCACACCAGCAGCTGGAACCTCTCCTTACACCAGTATGAGATGATTTTATAATGGTAATCTGTCCCTCACACCAGCAGCAGGAACCTTTCCCTACACCAGTATGAGATAATTTTATAACACTAATCTGTCCCTCACACCAGCAGCAGGAACCTCTCCCTATACTATTATGAGATGATTTTATAACGCTAATCTGTCCCTCACACCAGCAGCAGGAACCTCTCCCTATACTAGTATGAGATGATTTTATAACGCTAATCTGCACCAGCAGCAGGAACCTCTCCCTATACTATTATGAGATGATTTTATAACGCTAATCTGTCCCTCACACCAGCAGCAGGAACCTCTCCCTATACTAGTATGAGATGATTTTATAACGCCAATCTATCCCTCACATCAGCAGCAAAAACCTCACCCTATACTAGTATGATATGATTTTATAACGCTAATCTATCCCTCACACCAGCAGCAGGAACCTCTCCCTACACTAGTATGAGATGATTTTATAACACTAATCTATCCCTCACAGAGGCAATAGCATCCTCTCCCTACACTAGTATGAGATCATGTGACATGCAGCACTATGTGACTCCAGCTTATATCGAGGCTGGGTCACATGATGCAGTGGCCAATCACATCCATGCCATTAGTAGGCATGGCTGTGATGGCTTCTAAGGGCAAACGAGTGAAACGATTGTTGATTGGCTGCCCTGCAGCTATTCAAACTGCATGAAAAATTACCTGACCCCCGAACCCGGACTTTTTCTCAAATGTCCGGGTTCGGACACGGACACCCTAAAGTCCGGCACTGTAAAGTTCGGGTTCACTCAACTCTAATCTTGATGTTTGTAAACTTACTTTTTGAAGTTCCCCACACATTTACATGACACATACATGATATGTATTCACTATATCGTGTGAGTAGGCACTGTTGTGTCACACATTCCACAGAGCCTAACCTCTGAACCACAGGGATATTGGGAGGAGGAGTTTTAGGAGGAAGATTCAGTACAGAAATGAATGCTTGCAGGCAGCAAGGTATTGTGGGATACATGGTCCTTAGAAATGGAAAGTATACAGCAGAGAAAATGCTGCAAATCATGCATGGAATCCAGGAGCAGTAGACAGGTAGTACTCATAACATGAAAGGAGATTTTTCAAGTAAGCTTATGTTGGATTGTCAAAAATATCTATTGTTTGTGTTGCTATTCCAATACTAATGCTATGAAATGAAGGTCATATTTAAACATGAGATTCAGGCAATGACCCCACCACAGTGTGGAGCTGTGAGGGCCTAAACATATAAACATACCACATTCTGAACTACACGTGTACAGATAAAGAATTTTTTGGATGAAAAATGGACTTTGAAAGCATGCTGGGTAAAAAATTATTAGTAAGCTTTATTTGTTACATAATGGCACCCAAATGCCTTAAACACAGAGACATCTAAAATTTCTTTAAAAATATGAATAACAGGCAAGACATGTGATTAAGGTAGCATATAAGCCACCAGTGATCCCCGAAGATACTGGTCACTAGGTAGGTGAACCAGGACCCAGGGGAGTCAAACACAGTAAATAACATGCGTGTTACTGGTATGTATATCGTAAGAGCGACAAGCCCAATTCTATTCGTGTATTCAGCATCACTCATTGAAACAATGATATAATAACTTTGAACATCAATAATTGCATTGGGGTTTACGCCACATGTAGGTCCCAAGCGCAGGTATGGCAGTAAAGCTCAACTAGTTTCGTGCTTTGAGTAGTCTGCGCTTCATCTGTAGCTGAAGATAATAGTCTAATAAAAGTAAATACATACATGTCAGAGAAACATACAAACATATATCAAACATATATCAAAAAATCATACAGTAACAAATACATGTAAAGTTAAAACAGAATCACCTACATGGTGTATATGAAGATTATTTGTACAACAGCAGCAATGTGTCCCCCCTGGGGATAGCAGGATCATCCCAGGTGAAGCAGCGGAATCCCCCAGACAGAGGGTCACCATCCACCCAACCGCACGCCCCGAAAGAGCCCAAGGCTGTGTCAGGTGAGTACTGGGGCCGGCGTGCGATACAACATAAGGATAAACTAATTGTGAGAGACTGCCCAGTGCTAATCATGGTAGCGGCAATGTGTATATATATACAAAAAAGAGAAGAATAGAAAGACATATGTCCTCCTTACTTGCCTACTTAGGTGGAACAACAGGGGCCCAGTAAGGGTTGCACTTCCCCACAAGCGTCTAAAAGCCGCCTGAATCACTTTCCCTCACCCAGTTCAAATCTGGACCGGGTTCGTAATTCGAACTGTTCCAGCACTGACACACATTTAGGCCCAATCACGGCACAGGCACTTCAGTCTAAAGCCACTTCAAAGTCACACATTAAAAACGTCACTTCTCCATCTACACATCACACCCACTCGAATGGATTCACACAACAACAAAATGTTTTTTTACCCAAGGCCCGTCAAGTAGAGGGGGCCACACAAACTACTCTGGACCTCACTTGACACGTCTCACAAACGTGTCATCACTGTCTCCTCTAGATCTACCCAATCTTGCCCTGGATCCCAATGCCACTCCAGTACAGAGCTGAGTGTCATTAACCTAACCCCATACCAATTTACTACAGACCAAATTGACGTTTTAAAGATGGGGCTTAATTTTTGCCCTTCAGCAACTATGAATAAATACGAGGTCATCAAAGATTTGTATCTGTTTTCACAGAGAAAACTGAGTACTGTCCGTGATACTTTTTTTATTTGCACTAACATAAAATTTTCAGGACAAGCTTTCGGGGTATCTCCCCTTCTTCAAGGTCCAAGCAGTACTGAATAAAAACTGTTTTAGCCAAATGTTAAAAGATCTGTTTTCACGAAATCTTACTTATAAATTCCTGTATGGCGAGGAATTACAGAACAGACTAAACATTTTTCTATGGCTGAGTGTAGAGCTCTTCAAGACCTAATTCTTCTTCTTGATGAAAATTCCTCCCAAGTATCTCAACAGACACCCCAAGACCTCACGCCCACAAGTGGGTCAAGCTACCCGTTTCAATTTAAAAATAAATCTCATAGGTTTCCTGATCTCTCCACCAATGTTAATGTCTGGACGTTCCTCACCGCCATGGTGAGTGATGTTAAGAGACTAAGGATTTCACATATACCCCCTAACTTCACACCCTCCCAGATGCGAGCCTTGCATTCCCTCAGAAAAGTCCCTGATGTTGTCATCAAAAATTCAGATAAAGGGGGGAATGTAGTCACTCTTTATGACTCAATCCCAATATGAACAAATGTGTATGGATATATTGCAGAATAGGAATTGGTATCGTCCACCATCTGCATTCAAAATCACGGAATTTATTACTGAGTACAGGGCTCTCATTTCAGAAGCGTATCACAAAGGATTGATTGACCAACACACCTACGATTTTTTGAACGTCTAAGATCAAAAAGAGGCGACCTTTTATGCATTACCTAAAGTTCATAAAAGGTTGGCCCATTATCCCTGGAGTGGGTTCTCTTTTAGAGAATGCAAGTGCATTAGTGGATACCTCCTTATTACCACATGTTCTTACGCTTCCGTCTTACATCAGGGACACCATGGACCTCCTCACTCGTATCGTTTGTGCCACCGGGCTCCCTTCTCGTGACTTTGGATGTGGAGGCCTTTTACTCCAGCATCCCTCATGAGAGGGGGGTCTGGGTGGCCCATGCGTTCCTACGGGAGGTGGATCATAATCTTTAGAAGTGTGGCGATTTTGCTGTGGAATTTAATCTCACACATAATTGGTTTTGCTTTCTTAACACCCACTACCTCCAGATACAGGGGGTCGCTTTGGGGACCCGTTGTGCGCCCTCATATGCTAACCTGTATCTGGAGGGGTGGGAATTGGAGATCTTCTTTGATGAGGATTTGGGGCCCTTTACTGACAGGTCCTCAGCTGGTACCGGTTCATAGACGACATTTTCGTGGTCTGGACGGCTTCAGCCGAGGACCTGGTCCAGTTTGTCGATCACCTTAACATCAACACCTATAACCTTAAGTTCACTTTAAATTTTCACACTCATACCATTACATTCCTAGACCTATCCATCTTCATAGATCAACAACACTGCTTGGCCACGAGTCTCTACCGCAAGGAGACAGCAGGTAACACCATCCTGCACGCAGGTAGTGCACACCCAGTGCACCTTAAACAAAGTATACCTTATGCCCAGTACTTGTGTATTCGTCACAATTGTACAGAGTTGCAAGACTTTTTTTCTCAGGCCGCCTCCTTGAGTGGGAGACTTTTAAGTCTGGGCTATAGCAAGTCCCCTTAGGAAGGCCTTTCATAAGGCACTCTCACAGAACTGGCACCAATTGATTTACAAAACCAACTCTGTCCGAAGATCAGTGCCCCAACCCACAGTTACATTTATTACTAAGTTTCTTTCCCAGCACTTTCAGATATGCCAACTCCTAAATAGACATTGGCATCTTACTGAAGATCCGATTCTAACTAAATATGTCAAATCCTTTACGGAAATTGTATATCGTAGGAATGTTTCCTTTAGAGATCAACTAACACAAAGTCATTATAATCCTAAACGAAATTTGGCTACCCAACCCAGGGATTACCTGTTGTGGTGCCTGTGACACGTGCCCCTGGGTGTTGGAGGGCTCTTGCTACAGATTACCCAACGGAAAGATCTTTCGTCCCAAGTTTTCGGCCGATTGTAACACGCAGGGAGTGATATACCTAATGCTCTGCCAATGCGGAGCGTTTTACGTTGGTAAAATTATACAACAATTAAGACAAATGATTAGGGACCAAGTCTATTATTCAGGCAATGGTAAGATGATTACTCCTGTTTAGAGTTGAGTGAACTTCTGGAAGTCTGGGTTCTGCTGGTTCGGCCGAACTTCGGGACAAAGTCCGGGTTCGGGTCCGGACAGAATCCAAACTTTGTCCTGGACCCCGAACCCCATTGAAATCAATGGGGACCCGGAATTTTAGGCACAAAAATGGCTGTAAAAAAGTCCTGGAAAGTCCTAGAGGTCTGCAAAAGGAAGGAAATGGGGGTAAGGGTGGGACAAGTGCCCTACAAAGAAATGGGGACAGGGAAATAACTAAAAGCATTTTTAAAAAATCAAAACAAAAAAATCAAAAATGGAGGTGGATGTGGACCATCTTCAAACTGGGTCTGAAAAGTATTAATTAACGGTAGAAGCCATATAACTGTTCTAAAATCATCTTCAAACTGTGTCAAAAAATTATAAATAAGCCGGGAGAACCCATATCACTGTTCTGCAAACATCTGGAAACTGTGTGTGTCACTTTAAATAAAACCGGGACTAACTGAACTACTGTTCTGCAAACATCTGGAAACTGTGTGTGTCACTTTAACTAAAACCGGGACTAACTGAACTACTGTTCTGCAAACATCTGGAAACTGTGTGTGTCACTTTAACTAAAACCGGGACTAACTGAACTACTGCTCTGTTCCAGATGTTTGCAGAACAGTGATATGGGTT
>BLSH010135735.1:44430-55544 GCA_018402905.1 Glandirana rugosa
TGACAAGACGTTTGTAGACCTTTGACACACACTGTGAAATTGTTTTTGGCCCCGTTTTGCAGAACAGTGATATGGGTTCGCCCCGGTTTTTGTTAAAGTGTCACACACAGTTTCCAGATGTTTGCAGAACAGTAGTTCAGTTTGTACCGGTTTTAGTTAAAGTGACACACACACAGTTTCCAGATGTTTGCAGAACAGTAGTTCAGTTTGTACCGGTTTTAGTTAAAGTGACACACACACAGTTTCCAGATGTTTGCAGAACAGTAGTTCAGTTTGTCCCGGGTTTTAGTTAAAGTGACACACACAGTTTCCAGATGTTTGCAGAACAGTAGTTCCGGTTTTAGTTAAAGTGACACACACAGTTTCCAGATGTTTGCAGAACAGTATTTCAATTTGTCCCGGTTTTAGTTAAAGTGACACACACAGTTTCCAGATGTTTGCAGAACAGTAGTTCAGTTTGTCCCGGTTTTAGTTAAAGTGACACACACAGTTTCCAGATGTTTGCAGAACAGTGATATGGGTTAGTCCCGGTTTTAATTAAAGTGTTACACAGAGTTTCCAGATGTTTGCAGAACAGTAGTTCAGTTAGTCCCGCTTTTATTTAAAGTGACACATTCAGTTTCCAGATGTTTGCAGAACAGTGATATGGGTTCTCCCGGCTTATTTATACTTTTTTGACACAGTTTGAAGATGATTTTAGAACAGTTATATGTTTTCTACCGTTAATTAATACTTTTCAGACCCAGTTTGAAGATGGTCCACATCCACCTCCATTTTTGATTTTTTTATGTTTTTATTTTTTTTAAAAATGCTTTTAGTCATTTCCCTGTCCCCATTTCTTTGTAGGGCACTTGTCCCACCCTTACCCCCATTTCCCTTCCTTTTGCAGACCTCTAGGACTTTCCTGGACTTTTTTACAGCAATTTTCATAACTTTTGGTAAAATTACCAGAACCCCGTACCCGAACCCAGACTTTTTATGAAAAGTCCGGGTTCGGGTCTGGGTCCCGGACACCCCAAAGTTCGGTACGGACCCGAACTTTACAGTCCGGGTTCGCTCAACACTATTCCTGTTAGTCTGTATCTAGACCTGTATCATAGGTTTGATACCCAGTTGGTCATGTTTCTGGTACTGGAAACAGTGCCAGCCAACCCAAAGGGTGGCCCTTGGGCCAAGATCATCCTCCAGAGAGAAACCTTATGGATAGAACGCCTGGATGCCACCAAAACCCCAGGCCTTAATGAGGTTTTGACTTACAAGCTCCTTTTGTAAATGGGCCTGTGGCCTTGTTGGTCCCATATGCAGATATTGTGCTCTTCGCGGTGATGTTTGTTGGCCATCACTCCTCTTCAGAGTTTTTGACACCTTGGCCCTCTCATCATCTCGGATAGCTTATTTCTGTCATCTAGCCACTATTTTTTCAGTACCCTTTTGCCATTAAAAAATACTGGTTGGGTTTGTCAGATCTGTGTCACTTGGTTCCGGGGTGCCTTTGGGGAGGGCCCTGGTATGCAGTTTGGTGGTATGTCTCCTTGGTCTATGCGCTCCCATGTAAGCACACCATATGTATTGTGTGTGTGGCAATGTATGGGGTTGTCCCTAATTTGGGGACATATATACCTACTCTGTTTTAAAATATATTGATCTCTATGTATATATTGCTCTTCCATGTTTGATGTTTGTAATTGTTTGGTATTTAGTGTATTGTAATTGGCTGTCAATGTACTTTATTACTATCTCCAGCGGTGTCTGTTCCCTCACGAGTTGCTGGTTCACCTTTGGATGGACTTGTCCCCCTTGCTTGGGCCCCTGTCCTCCTGCTGTGTTGTCCCCAATCCTCTGGGCAAGCGTTGCTATGGGCGGGTATGCGGCTGAAAGTGCCGCCAGTGCCCGTCCTTTGTAAGCCCCTTTGTGGGTGTTGCTCGGGCTCGGGTGCTGCGACGTGGGAGTTGTCCACAGGGGGGCGCCCTCAGTGGACTCTCCCTGCCTCCCCCCGTGCGGGCGTACCTCCCCCTGATCCGCTGCATGGTGAGCGTCCTTTCCCTGACGTCGCCGTGCACGGCAAGTTGGTGGGATTGGCGTCGCGTATGCGCGGGAGCTTCGGCCGGGTCAATGACATCACACGCCGCTTCTCGCGGCGTGTTAGCAGGTGTGGACACCATTGATTGGGGCGGTGTGCCCTATATAGGATGGGCCCTCTTCAGTCACGGGTTAGGCCAGCAGCACGCTTGGACCTCCTTCGGCACTGGCATACATATGCTAGGTAAGCTACACATGTAGGTGGATGGGCAATTGTTTTAGATTCCCATGTACTACCCTTTTACAATGGAACTGTTTTACTTTGTTCCACAGTGTCCGGACCTTGGACTTGACGGAATTTACACATAAACCGTGGGGTACATTTCAAACTGTGATCACCCAGCTTGCTGCATTTGTATTATCCTCCCGTTCTGAAGGTTTTGGTGCATATGATGCATCAGTTCCTTACCACATATACTGTTTCTATTGGGAGACTGTTCAGTGCATATATTGTTCTCAGGTACTTATGGGCAGATATTAATTTACATTTTTATGTTGTGGAGACATATTTCACATATTGATCTTTTTTTAAACAATAGGCCTTATTGGCCTTTACTACATACACATATATATAACAAAATGTCCTACTGGGCCCCTGTTGTTCCACCTAAGTGTGGACCCATAGGAGGGCATATGTCTTTCTATTCTTCTCTTTTTTGTGTATATATATACACATTGCCGCTACTATAATTAGCACTGGGCAGTCTCTCACAATTAGTTTATCCTTATGCTTGTATCGCACACAGGCCCCCGTACTCACCTGACGCGGCCTTGGGCTCTTTCGGGGCGTGCGGTTGGGTGGACGGTGACCATCTGTCTGGGGGATTCCGCTGCTTCACCTGGGGTGATCCTGCTATCCCCAGGGGGGACACACTGCTGCTGCTGTACAAATTATCTTCATATACACCATGTAGGTGATTCTGTTTTCACTTTACATGTATTTGTTACTGTATGATTTTTTGATATATGTTTATATGTTTCTCTGACATGTATGTATTTACTTTTATTAGACTATTATCTTCAGTTTCAGATGAAGCACAGACTACTCAAAGCGCAAAACTAGTTGAGCTTTACTTCCATACCTGTGTTTGGGACATACATGTGGCATAAACCCCATTGCAATTATTGATGTTTAAAGTTATTATATCATTGTTTTAATAAGTGATGCTGAATACACTAATAGAATTGGGCTTGCGCTCTTACGATATACGTCCCAGTAACACGCATGTTATTTACCGTGTTTGACCCCCCCTGGGTCCTGGTTCACCTACCTAGTGACCAGTACCTTCGGGGATCACTGGTGGCTTATATGCTACCTTAATCACATGTCTTCTCTGTTATTCATATTTTTAAAGAAATTTTAGATGTCTCTGTGTTTAAGGCATTTGTATGAAATGAAGGTGTATTATGTGACTCTAGATCACCTTTAAGTATAAACAGTGTTTTTGTATAAACATTGTATAAACATTCCAAATATAAAATAAGGGAAAAGTTTAAAAACTACTGAATATATTGCTTTTTTTTCATAAGCAGGCGAAACTGAAGATAGAAATTTTCTTTCTTATTAACATTAATCATGAACATCCTGCTGTAATATTTCAAGTGTTAAAAAAGAATTGAGTCCATGAGAATTTTTATATCAGATAGTTGTGAAGGAGAGGCAAAAATCTCATTAAGGGTTTAGAGTTTCAGTCCTGCCCTCTCTCTGGCTGATAATGCTGCTCGTTCACAATTTACAACCCTGGAAAATGAGTTTTACCCTTGTGCTCCTCCCTTGCTTATCAAATGATCTCCGCCAGTCTGGAAAGAGAGGAGGTGATGAGATGAGGCACCAAAGACTAAACATTATTCTGCTGCAATGCTGATCACTGCATGCATTGTCCAAAATTGAGATCATTGGATTCTGCAAACATTAGTAACCCCTTTTTCGAAACACTATGCTTTACAATAAAAAGTATATATTTGTCAAAGGAGCAGAGGCCTCTACACAGAACATAGAGATAACATGCCCCTGTAAAAAAAATCCTTATTTTTGAGAGACAGAATTTGTCAGAATGTAATGATGAATTAGATCTTGCTTGATTCCTCCATTTCACTGAAACTATAAAAGTGTAATCAATATGTATGTATAGATGGCTCCCCAGCACTGGTTTACATATCTGTGTGGTACACTGCCTGACATTGACTCCCTACAAAATGAGTGGTCCTTTTTCTTTCATACAAATATAGGCTCGGGTAATATGGTCGCAGTGTGGGAATCATTTAAAATGCATGCTAGAACTACACTATCAACCTGCTTTTCCAGATACAAGCAGTCTTCCAGGCTAGCCCTGACCCAAGCTGAGATCCATTTAAAAACCCTATAACAGGACTTCGAGGCGGACCCCTCTCCACACAATACATCACTCCTGAAAGCCCAGGTTCGGTTGATAAACCACCTCCTCCTTGACAAGGCCAAACAAAATGTATTTTTTTCCAAACAATGCAACTTTGAACACGGAGAATGTGTGGGCAAATTACTGGCCTACTTAGCCCACCTTGACCACACACCCCCATGACTCCTCCACGCTCCCTGATTCTGTGAAGGAAGCTTCAATAGTCTTGATACGCAAACCCGGTAAAGACCCTTCCCTTCCTGAATCCTACAGGCCATTCTCCCTCCTACAGATAGATATCAAGATCCTAGCCAAGGTGCTCACCCTCAGACTGAATAGGGTGATTCTATCCTTAATCCACCCAGATCAAATTGGATTCATGCACAATAAAAACACTGCCTTTAACTTGCATCGGCTTTACCTGAACCTACAGGCTTCCCATGACTCAGTCAGCTCCAGGGTGGTGGTGAGCATAGACGCCGCCAAGGTTTTTGATTTGGTCGAATGGGCATACCTTTGGGAATGTTTGCGCAGATACGGCTTTGGACCCAACTTCCTAAAATGGATCCAGTTGTTATATCAGGTGCCTGTGGCCAGGGTCTCGATTAATGGCAGAACCTACAAACCTTACTTCGGGTACAGGGGCACCCGCACTTTACGCACTAGTGATGGAATCCCTGGCAATTGCAATCAGGGATCATTCGGAAATCAAAGGCCTTAGATCAGGTCCCTTAACTGAAACCCTTAGTCTCTACGCAGATGACATGTTATTGTATCTGGAAGATGCGGGCCCCTCTCTTAAATCGGTTTTGAATCTCATAGAGCACTTTGATGTGTTCTCGGGTCTTCAAATAAATTGGAGTAAATTCCAAATCCCCCCTTGACCTGACCACTCCAACACCAGACCAGGCCAACCTTCTGCTGCAGCGAGCAAGCCAGATCAAATATTTAGGGATACAGGTCACCGGATCCCCAGAAGATTACATTAAGCTAAACATGGAACCTCTCTACACACTGCTCAAAATCAAAACACAGGTCTGGGCACGACTCCCCCTTGGAGTTATGGGCCTTGTAAATTAGTAAAGATGATTCTATTACCCAAGCTCCTGTATGTTTTCTGGCACTCCCTGATATACCTGCCTCTCCGGCTGTTAAAAATTATGGACTCTATCCTCAACTCTTTCATTTGGGGAAACTCTAGGCACAAACTCTCGTGATGCACCCTGCAAAAACCAACTGACCTGGGAGGTGTTGCACTGCCAGATTTCAATCTTTATTATTTAGCTGCTCAGCTGTCTCACTTTTTCTATCTGGACAAAAATGAAAAACACTGATATCTTGAGCTGGCTTGTTCGCATGCCCCGGGAGGATTGGCGCACCCCTTCCAGATTCTGTTCAGAGGTACGAACACCCTGACCGGCCTGGGAAATCGCACAAGCCTGTTGTATCACCACTACAAAGTTTGGGAACTAGCCACGCACAGATTGAGGGTTTCATCCATAAATGCCCATACACCACTATGGGGAAACAATAATCTTTCGGAACTCTTCATGTTGCCAAATCCAGATCTATAGGCGGAGTGTGGGATATTGTATCTTGGCCAGGTGATGGATATCACCGGGGTCAAATCCTTTCAGGAATTGAAAATCACCCATGACCTACCCAACTCCATGTTATTTTATTTTCTCCAGCTCCAAAACGCACTGCAATGTCAGTTTATCCATGGCCCCCTGGACATGACCTCCATGGGCCTGGTGGGTGTCCTCAGAGGCGAGGACCCGAAGGGCCTAATCTCCACCAGCTATGTAACGTTACTTACTCCCGCTACCTCCGAATTGTCCTTTGGGCTTAAGGCCAGGTGGGAAGCGGACGTGGGGGAGCTGGAGGATGATGAATGTACAGACGTCTTATCCTCCTGTAGACTAGTCTCCCTAAAACTATCATATAGACTTACCCAAATTTACATTGTGCATAGGTCATGCCTAACTCCAGCTCGCATGGCCAGATACAGACCTGAACAAGATTCTCTCTGCCCTAGTTGTGCGAATAGTGACAGCTCTTTTTTTCACCTTATATGGTCCTGTCCAGCTCGACAGGTTTATTGGAAGCAAGTAATAGACTTCCTACATGATGAAATGGGATCACCAATGACTTTATACCAAAAGCAATGTCTGCTAGGACTACTACCCGAGCAAGAGCAAAACAGAAACCAATTCGTTTTTATGCACGAAACACTATACCTTGCTAGACTAATGATTGCCAGGAGATGGCTCCGAATGGAGACCCCGACTATCCAAGAATGGAAGGCGGTGGTCAGTCAATCCCTTTCGTATAAAACACTCCTATACCAACATAGAAACTGCCCTACTAAGTACCACAAAATCTGGGATAGATTTTTGGAGTCAGTGTCCATGACCAATGATCTGGATGGAGAACATGATTAATTGTTAATACTACATGCTCATGGGTTACACTGAAGGCTTATGAATGTACATCTGCCCCACACCAACCCAAAATATGACCACTCTTTTATGCAACTGGCGAATTAATTGTTGTTTTAATATGTGAAGAACATTTCTACATATCATGTATTCAGTGTTGAATGTTACACCTTGCAAAATGCATATGCTGTATGTACGATTATCCTATGTGCTTCTCTGTGAGCTTCATATGTGACACAATTTGACTCTGTATGCCTCACTACATTAATAAAAGTTTTTTTCGGATTAAAAAAAAGAAGCTGGTCGAACAATTGTTTCAGAGAAGAAGCAAATAATTTTTTTTCTGTCAAAAACCATCTGTTACAGTGAATTCCCATTGCTGACAGCCAGGGGGGCAAGCCAAAAGCTTGATTGTGTACTGGGCAAACTCTGGCTGACAGTGCAGTCTGGACATCCAAAGATGTATTAGATCCTCTGTTCAAAGATTGTCTGAAACCACTCTGGGTTCCAGGTAATCTAAAATTATATGTTTTAGGCACTGCCTCTGACTGCTGCCAGCAGCCAGCAGCCAGCAGCCAGCAGCCAGGCCTGGCTTATGTATTCTAAAGAATGATTTTAAAGCATAAACAACTCTAGATCCATATAGCCTTTCGTTGTCCCATTCTAGCACAAATACTCATTAACAGCCCACTGCTGCAAGTACAGCCATTGAAGCATGATCAACATTACAGTTCCAGTACTTGGTTGTATTGCATATCAAGCCGATGGCAGGCAGCTGATGTTGTCACTGGGTATGACAACCTGAAGTGGCTGCACACTCTTCTGGCTTGCCACAGAACATCATGGGAGCCAGAGTACCTAACTAGTAAAAGCTGCACCAGTAGGTGGTGGATGTATGTCAGACAAGGCATGTGTGTGAACTTTTTCTGCTGAAGAGCAGACAGCAGGTCACAACCTTGCAAGCCACATCTCAGGCCTTTTCCAGAAGACAGAATATCTGGCACAGTGTGGTGTGTGAACTTTTTCTGCTGAAGAGCAGACAGCAGGTCACAACCTTGCAAGCCACATCTCAGGCCTTTTCCAGAAGACAGAATATCTGGCACAGTGTGACTCCCATCTTCCAAGCTAGGGATGGGCCCCCGGTTCAAGTCAAACGCATGTTTGACTCGAACATCGGGGGTTCGCCTGTTCGGCGCATCTCGAACATTATGGGGCGTTTGCGGGAAATTTGAGCACCCCATAATGCATTCCAATTGCGGGCAAATGCTGCCCGCTGATTGGCCAAAGCATGCACATGAGCTGCATGCTTTGGCCAATCACAGGGTGCTCTGCTGTGAGAGCTATGATTGGCAAAAGGCAGGGTGCCTATAACCAACCACACTATATAAAGCCGCTTGTACAGCGGCTCTATGTAGTGTGATTATAACGTGGTTTAGAGAGTGAGCATAGCTAGAAGCGGCAGGCAGTTTAGTGTAGCTAGTTAGTAGTGAGAGATAGATCGTGTGATCCCTGTATACAGTCAGTTAGTGCAGGCAGTGTAGTGTACAGAGTGAGATATATACTAGATAGACTGACAGTCACACAGCCAGTCAGCCACCCTAATAGCTGATTGCCAGACTGGTTGCTAGGGCCGCCCCGCCTGGCGTCTAGCAACCAGTGAAGTAATTCACAACCGCAGAGTCTCTCAGAGCGAGGCCTGTACCCAGTGCTGCCCTGCATGCTCCGAGTCCTCCCTCCTTCTCTCCCTTTCCCGGCTGTGACACCCAGAGAGAGAGAGCAGCCAGAGGGCACCCGCTGTCATCACTGACTCCTCCAGTCTTCTCTTCACCCACCTGAGCACCCCGGTGGCATTCTGCAGTTCAGTGGCTGGCTTAGATCCACGGGTGTCTGGCCAGCTGCAGGCAGAGCGGTGCCCAACTTCTACTCCACTCCTCCCGCCTGGCGTCTGAGGTTGAGACACCCAACTGCCTGTCTGCCTGAGAGGGACCCGGGCCTGGAGTCTGGATGGACCAGGGAGGGAACAAGGACCGTTACTCACTCATTGCTCAGCTGCAACACTACCACCAGCACCGTCCATAGTCCACCACCAGTCAGACCAGTCACCTAACCAATCTGGACCAGATTAAAAGGTGAGCGCAGTGGAAATGGAACCTGATGGAAGGTCAGGTGACAAGTCAGGGCACTGGGGCTGGGGGGGAGTGGTGGGGACACAGTACAGTAATACAGTAAATGAGGCTGACTTTGACATAAAGGGGGTAATAAAAATAAGGCTGACAAAGTGGGGGCAATGAAAATGAGGCTGACAAAGGGGAGGGGGGCAATAAAAATGAGGCTGACAAAGTGGGGGCCAATAAAAAGAGGCTGACAAGTGAGGTGGGAGGGCAATAAAAAGAGGCTGACAAGTGGAGGACAATAATAAATTAAGTGCCCCCGGCCCCTACTTGTCAGCCTCATGTATTACCATGCCCCACTTGTCTGCCTTATGTATTACCGTCCCCCACTTGTCTGCCTTATGTATTACCGTCCCCCACTTGTCAGCCTCATGTATTACTGCCCCCCCACTTGTCAGCTTAATTTATTGCTGTCACAGTGGGGGATATGAAGGCGACACAGGGGAACAACAACTGAGGGGGAAGTGATAAAGAAGAAGGTGACAGAAGTGGGGGGCAGTAATAAAGAAGAAGATGACACTTTTTTTCCAAAATCATCTTTTTTTTGGGTGGGCGCAAGGGCACGTAGGTGTCCCTGAATGGCAGTTTGGAAATGTGGTCACACTAGCAGAGGCCCTCCAGGTTAGTGGTGTGCTGGAGAATCGGGTCTGTACATAGCAGCTGTCAGTCATTCCTTCCCCCATGCAGCTGTACTTGTCTGGACAAAGCTCTCTCCTGATTTATATGCACAGGGAGGGGGCAATGCCCAGCAGCAGCCTGTGAAAAAACCAAGACCCGAGAAACGAGTTAAATTTTTCCCTCCCCGCCGGGCAGCAGCTACCATTTTCCAACCTGCTTACACATGCACAATGTTTTTGAAGGAACTCTACAGGTAGGGTTTCCCAAATAAATAAAATTAAAAGTATGGAGCTAAATACTTAAACATGTGACATGTATCATATCATGTAATTTGAACCATCATATATATAAAAATAAATTGTGATAATGACAGTTCATAAGAATATTGATGTGTTTCCACCAAGTGATGTATAAGTCTCTCTATACTCTCCACCAGACTCCTCAATGTATACCACCACCAATCCATAGCACTCACCGGAACATTTGCTGCACATATTATAGGTAGCAAATGGGCTCAATGGCATTAACCAAACCACAGCAATATAACCTTGAAAACAGTCTTTTTAACCACTTCAGCCCCGGAAGGTTTTGCAGCTTTAGGACCAGAGCACTTTTTGCGATTCGGCACTGCGTCGCTTTAACTGACAATTGTGCGGTCGTGCGACGTTGTACCCAAACAAAATTTGCGTCCTTTTTTCCCCACCAATAGAGCTTTCTTTTGGTGGTATTTGATCGCCTCTGCGTCATTTCTGATCGCCGCTATAAACAAAAGAAGAGCGACCATTTTGCAAAAAAACCCAAATTTCTTACTTTTTGCTAAAATTCAAATCCAAAAAAAAAATATAAAAAAACATTTTTTTTCACCGTTTTTGGCCGATTTATATTCTTCCTCATATTTGCGATAAAAAAAATCGCAATCGGCGTTTATTGATTGGTTTGCGCAAAAGTGGCCGCGTTTACGGATGATGAGAACTCATTTCTGGGGTTTTTATTTTTTTTTTATTTTTTACTAGTAATGGCCTGTCTCTTATATTTTTAGCGGTACTGCGATATTGCAGCGGACATGTCGGACATTTTTGACACTTTTTTGGGACCAATGACATTTATTCAGCGATCAGAAATTTAAATGTCCACTGATTACTGTATAAATGTCATTGGCAGTGAAGGGGTTAACCTGGGGGGGGGAGCTAGGGGTTAACTGTGTTCCCTGGGTGTGTTCTTACTGTGGGGGGTTGGGCTAACATGGGCATGAGAGATCTAACTGATCCCAGTGACAGGGATCAGTAGATCTCTCATGCCCCACTGACAGGGCGGGGAACCGCCGTGTTTACATCGGCGGTTCCCCTTCTTTTCCCTGTAGCCGCTCATCGCGGCTCGCCGGCGGACATCGGGTCCGCCCGAGCCGCGGGCACACTCCTCAGGAGTGCGGC
>BLSH010135735.1:55554-67607 GCA_018402905.1 Glandirana rugosa
GTTAAAACTCCCCTGTCGTTTACATGTGACAATATGTTCGACATGTAATGGATGAAATGTAACATCGCTTCACATTAAAGAAGTCACAACAGTTTACTTTTCTATATTATTTTCTAAATGTTTTTACACTCCCACATGAGTGAACACACTCTATGACATATATATGAGGAAAACTGAGATAAAGTTCCTCGTAGACAAGGTGTATCGGGACGGTAGGTAGACTGCGAAAATTATCACGTCGTCGGGTCGGCGACAGTAGAGAGGAATTGACGAAGGGCTCTGTAGCCGCTCATCGCGGCTCGCCGGCGGACATCGGGTCCGCCCGAGCCGCGGGCACACTCCTCAGGAGTGCGGCGGGTGCGCGCGCGCGCCTCCTGGTGGCCAAAATGCAAATCGCCGTATATTTACGGCGATTCGCGCCCAGCTCCCCGACTGCCGCCGTGAAAAGACGGCGCGCGGTCGGGAAGCAGTTAAGGAGAGATGACAGCGGCTGGGCTGCTGCACTATTAAAAGCGTCAGATGGATGGCAGGGCTATGTGGAACAGATGCTCCTTGAAATAGAGTCAAAAGGAGTATATATACAGTATCTCACACAAGTGAGTACACCCTCACATTTTTGTAAATCTTTTATTATATCTTTTCATTTGACAACACTGAAGAAATTACACTTCGCTACAATGTAAAGTAGGTAATGTACAGCTTGTATAACAGTGTACATTTGCTGTCCCCTCAAAATTGAGTGAGTACACCCCTAAACAAAAATGTCCAAATTGGGCATAAGTGTCAATATTTTGTGTGGCCACCATTATTTTCCAGCACTGTCTTAACCCTCTAGGGCATGGAGTTCACCAGAGCTTCACAGGTTGCCACTGGAGTCCTCTTCCACTCCTGCGTGATGACATCACAGAGCGGGTGGATGTTAGAGACCTTGCGCTTCTCTACCTTCCATTTGAGGATGCCCCACAGATGCTCAATAGGGTTTAGGTCTGGAGACATGCTTGGCCAGTCCATCGCATTTACCCTTAGCTTCTTTAGTAAGGCAGTGGTCATCTTGGAGGTGTGTTTGGGATCGTTCTCATGTTGGGTTACTGCCCTGTGACCCATTCTCCGAAGGGAGGGGATCATGCTCTGCTTCAGTATGTCACAGTACATGTTGGCATTCATGGTTCCTCAATGAACTGTAGCTCCCAAGTGCCAGCAGCACCCATGCAGCCCCAGACCATGACACTCCCACCACCATGCTTGAGTGTAGACAAGACACACTTGTCTTTGTACTCCTCACCTGGTTGCTGCCACACAAGCTTGACACCACATGAACCAAATAAGTTTATCTTGGTCTCATCAGATCACAGGACATGGTTCCAGTAATCCATGCCCATAGTCTGCTTGTCTTCAGTAAACTGTTTGCGGGCTTTCTTGTGCATCATCTTTAGAAGAGGCTTCCTTCTGGGGTCACATCAATGCAGACCAATATGATGCAGTGTGCGGCGTATGGTCTGAGCACTGACATGCTGATGCCCCACCCCTTCAACATCTGCAGAAATGCTGGCAGCACTCATACGTCTATTTCCCAAAGACAACCTCTGGATATGACGCTGAGCATGTGCACTCAACTTCTTTGGTCAACCATGGCGAGGCCTGTTCTGAATGGAACCTGTCCTGTTAAACTGCTGTATGGTCTTGGCCACCTTGCTGCAGCTCAGTTTCAGGGTCTTGGCAATCTTCTTATAGCCTATGCCATCCTTATAAAGAGCAAGAATTCTTTTTTTTCAGATCTTCAGAGAATTCTTTGCCATGAGGTGCCATGTTGAACTTCCAGTGACCAGTATCAGAGAGTGAGAAGGATAACACCAAACACACTGCTCCCCATTCACACTTTAATGAGATGAGATGAGATGAGATGATCCTCTCGTAATGGCACCAAACAGGCTGTTACCTCATAGCAACCCACAAGTAGATGGCAAGGCCATGTGCTCAACAAATGTACATATAATTCTCCTCCGGGCTCTCCTGGCCGTCCTCCAACTCATCATTCAGGAAGCTCATCCCAATCTGTGTCCGGGGATTGGGTTGAGCTTCTGTGGATGTAGGCTGCCTAAAATCCTTCTGTCTCTTCATGTAATCCCAAACAGACTCGATGATGTTGAGATCAGAGTTCTGTAGAGGCCAAACTATCACTTCCAGGACTCCTTGTCCTTCTTTACGCTGAAGATAGTTTTAAATGACATTGGATGTAAGTTTGGGACCATTGTCCTGCTGCATATTACATTTGGGGTTAATCACACACATCCCTGATGGTTTGGCATGATGGATAAATATCTGCCTGTATTTTGCCGCACTGAGGATACATTGATCAGGCAATGTTGAGGACCATAGACGCAGTGGTAGGCCAAGGAAACTTAAAGGGGTTGTAAAAGCAGAAAGTTTTTTATCTTAATGGATTCTATGCATTAAAATAAAAAACCTTCTGTGTGTAACAGCCTCCCCAGCACCCCTCTAATCACTTACCTCAGCCCCTTCTCTCTGCAGCGATGTCCACGATCCCCTCAGCCATCTAGTACACTACTCAAGATTGGCTAAGACACAATGAGGGGCTTTCCCCGACACCCACACAACATAAGCACAGTGCAAATCTTAATCTTTGAGACCAATTTTAGCAGACAGAGCTAACCCAGCTTTCTCCCTCTGAGATCCAGGATAGAGCTCTCCTCTGCTCTCTTCCTGGTCATTAAATGCAAGTGGAGAGGGGTTTGAGTGGACCAGAAAAACCAGGCCGGAACTCGCCCTACCACGGTGGCTGGAAAAACCCGGCTCGGACTCTCGCTTGTCGCCTGAAAATGATCCCATGTGAGGCGTCAAGTATCGCCCATCCACTGTGGCATCTAGCATCATGTCACATGTCCCCCCCGCTCAAGCTCCTGGGACAGATGCAACTGTCCCGACCATGCAGTGGGCACAGGAAAGACCATTGGCGTTATTTTGGAGCCTTCCAGTTCGGGGTTCCACTGAAAACTTAAACGGCTGTAGGGCGAGGAACCAACTAGTCACCTGGCTATTTTTCTCCCGGTTGTTACACATCCACTTAAGGGGGGCATAGTCAGTGGCTAGCCTGAATGTCCTTCGCAGCAGGTAGTATTTTAGGGCCTCTAAGGCCCACTTAATAGCCAGGCACTCCTTCTCCAAAATGGCATAATTCCTTTCATGCCTATTAAGCTTCCTGCTTAAGTAGATGACGGGTGCTCCTCAACGTCTCTGATCTGGGACAGGACAGCACCTAATCCCACCTCAGAGGCATCGGTTTGAACCGCAAACTCCTTTGTGAAGTCTGGAGTCATGAGCACCAGCTGTACACAATGTGCTTGCTTCAAATCCTGGAAGGCCTTCTCGGCTTCGGGATTCCACTTAACTGTTCCTGACCCTCTACCCTTCGTCAGATCGGTCAGAGGGACTACAAAGTCAGGGATGAAGCGTCGGTAATATCCTTTAATACCCAGGAAGGCACGAACCTGTTTTCTGTTCACCAATTGGGGCCACTTTTGAATGGCCTCGATCTTATTGGTCCGGGACTTAATCAGACCCCGACCAATAACATACTCAAGGAATTTGGCCTCCTCTAGACCTATGGTACACTTTTTTGGGTTGGCTGTTAAACCTGCTACCCTCAGCAAATCTACCACTGCCAGTGCCCGGGGAAGATGTGATTGCCAATTTGGGCTGTGGGTGACCATATCATCCAGATAGGCTGCTGCACAGGGCCAATGCAGCCTCACAGTTTTGTCCATCATCCTCTGAATGGATGCAGGGGCCCCATGCAGACCAAACGGCATTCGCTTGTATTGGAAGGACCCCTCAGGGGCTGAGAAGGCCATTTTTTCCTTTGCTGACTCCGGGGGATCTGCCAGTAACCCTTAGTTAGGTCTAGGGTTGTTATGTACCGGGCACCTCCCAACCTATCCACAAATTCTTCAACCCCTGGCATCGGGTATGCATCAAACTTAGACACTTCATTCAGCTTCCTGAAATCATTACAGAACCAGATAGTGCCGTCTGGCTTTGAGACCAGTACTATAGCGCTCAACCAAGCGCTGTGGGACTCCTCTATCATGTCTAACTCCAACATGGTTTTTATTTCTCTCGCCACTGCCTCTCATCTAGCCTCAGGTATTCGGTAGGGTTTTACATTTACATGAACCCCTGATTCCGTGATTATGCCATTATTGCAGTACAGTGGTCAGTCTGGGTAGGGGAGAGAAAAAGTCTCTATTTTTTTTTTTTGTTTCAATGTTTTTTATAAATTTTTTTTTGCATATTACAAATATAAGTAAAGTCGTTAACAGGAAAAAGGCAATATATTTGTGCCAAAGATTGTAACATATAGGATCTGCAATTGGTAGCACAATACATAGTAGTATCTATCAGTTGTGTACACAGAAGGACGACAGCAGGCCATACCTGACTTCAAGATTTGTATTGAGTGGCCAGTCTGCTCTCCAGCCCAGGCACCCCAACTTGGGTTCACACTGTGCCAGTTGGGCGAGGGAGCATCCCGGCAGCCCTCTTTATACTTATCAAGCAAATATTTACTGGATATGTTGTGGGGGTGTTTGATTGAACCTATAGTTAGTCAGGCTGGAGCCTGATTGGTGACTTAATATAGGCTGGTGTATCCCACTGCATGCACAACTACAAGGTATAAACAACATAGGTATCTATTCAGTGGCTGTGAAGATCAAAGCCAGGGATGAGCCTAGATAAGGTAGAAATTAACAATTAACAACGCTGGTAGACATCAGCTGGGTGTTCCCATTGTTTCCATTTCAAACTTGAGATATCTAATCCCCACTATGGGGTTGTATATCGTTCTAAACTGCCAGGGGGTGAGAACTGAGGGTGTGTGTAGGTGGGAAACACTGTTGGTCAAGTCCAGAGTGTGTTATAAAGAGGTACTTCTCTGGTCTTCAATCCAGGGTGTCCAGGATTTAATACATTTTGAGGTAGCGAGGTTGGCTTTAGCGAACTCCGCTTGCATCTGATAATGTGAGTTTAGTAGCCTGATGAGATCCGAGGAGGTAGGAGGTTGGACCGATTTCCATTCCTTTGCAAGGGCTAAACGTGCAGCAATCAAGATGTGTGTGGCGAGAGTCTGCACATGGTCAGGCCAGGTGTGTATTGATAGACCAATGAGAAGGTCTAAAGAGGACATTGATGTCGGACCGTTGCAGAGAGAGGATAACATGTGTGTGACTTCTTGCCAGTAGGGTTTGATGTGGCAACATTCCCACCATATGTGGTATAGTGTTCCTCTTTCACCACATCCTCTCCAACACAGTGGCGATGTTGAGGGGAAAATATTAGCCAGTATTGATGGAGTATAGTACCATTTGTGAAATAGTTTTAGAAGGGATTCCCAATGGGTTATGCACCGGGATGCTCGGCCGGGAAGCATAAGGGCTTCATTCCATAGCTTGGGTGGGGGTGGACTATCTGTGAACTTACACCAGAAGCCTGTGGATGGATCAGATATTACTGTCTGAGAGAGGGTGATAGTATTATAGGCCATCGATATGCCCTTGACAGCAGGTTTTGGTGTGTCATAGTATTTTAGTATGTCAAGTAGTGCTGTTTCTCCCTCTGATATTTTGATGCTGGAGAGAATTGATCGGGTTCTGAGATATAGAAAAAATGTTGATTTATGAATGTCGTATGTCTGCTGAAGTTGTGGGAACGAGAGTAGGCCCAATGAAGAGTGCAGTTGGTCAATTGTGTTCAGTCCTTTCCTGCTCCATACTTCAAAGGAGAGATCTGGTGAGAGCAGTTCTATGGTTTTGAGATTTAATTTAGAGAGGATCTTTCTGGGAATACCTGTTGTCTTTTGCATGCAAGCAGCCCATATTCTTAAAGCTGCTGTAATTGTGTCCATATAATATTGTTGTGGTCTGAAGTTGAAAGTGACGGCTGAGAGTAAGATTTTTAAGTCTGTTAAGGCGACGTTAGTTTCAATTTGGGTCCAGTTTTTATTAGAGTTGGGTATCCACCATTCTTTTAGTTGGTCAAGAACTACTGCTTTATGGTATGCTTGGATGTGTGGGGCACCCATACCGCCCCTCTGTACTGGGGAGAGTAGAGTTTCTCTTTTGATTCTAGGTCTCCTATTCTGCCATATGAAATCATCCATCAATTTTTGTAATTGGCGAAGGTGAGTGGGCAAGAGAGGTACAGACATTGTACGAAACATGTATAAGACGTGGGGGAGCAAGTACATTTTTGATTGAGCTATTCTTCCCGCCCAGGTGGAAGGGACTGTGCTTAACTCTTTAGAAATGCGCATAAGCTTTTTTTGTAGGTTGGTAAGGTTAGTGGACAGTAATAGTCGGCTAGGAAATGTTAGCTGGATGCCTAGGTAAGGGAGTGAGGCCTTGCTGGCCCATTGAAAGGGAGAGCTCACAGAGATATTATGCTTAGTCTGAGGTTCGATGCCTAGATCAAGCATAATGGATTTGCTGTGGTTGACCTTATAAAGAGAAACAGCACTGAATTGGTCTAAAAGTTTTTGTATATTGGAAAGGGATGTCTGAGGATCTGTGATTGTGATGATGATATCGTCAGCATATAGGCCTATTTTGTGTTCCACATTCCCTACGTTAATGCCCGATATTGTCGGGGAGGATCTTATAGCTTGTGCAAGGGCTTCCATCACCATGGCAAAGATCAGGGGAGATAATGGACACCCCTGTCTTGTGCCGTTGGTGATGTCTAATGGGTCAGATTTGATCCCTGAAGTCCAAATTCTGGCGCTAGGAGTGGAATATAAGTTATTGATAGCTGTTAAAAAGCTTCCCGACAAACCAAACTTCTGGAGTACTTTCTGCATGTATGTCCAGTGCACTCTGTCGAACGCCTTCTCTGCATCCAAAGACAGGAACAGAGAAGGCATTCGGGTGTGTTCCACCCACTGAATCAGGTCGATGAGGCGTCTCGTGCCGTCACTCGTCTGTCTTTGTGGTATAAATCTCACCTGGTCGGAGTGTATCAGGTGAGTAATGATTGTGGAGAGGCGTTGTGCCAGCAACTTTGCGTACAATTTAGTATCCGTATTAAGGAGAGAAATGGGGTGGTAATTGGCCGGATTGTCTGGGTCTTTGCCTGGTTTTGGGAGGGTGACTATTAGGGCTTCCAGGGCCTCTTTGGGGATTTTCCCCATAGAGGCATACTGGTTAAAGGTTTCACAGAGATGTGGGGTGAGAATTTGTGAGAATTGCACATAGTATTCATTTGGGAATCCATCGGGTCCCGGGGCTTTGTGTAAGGGTAGCTGTTTGATGGCACGTGTAATTTCTGCTGGGGAGAACGGTTTTGATAATTCAGCTAGCTGAGTCAGAGAGATAGAAGGAAGATGGACTGATGCTAGGAATGCATCAATTTCACCTTCTTTAGGTTGGTAAGTTTTCTCTGAGTTTTTAAGGTTGTAAAGTTTAGCATAATAGGATCCAAATTCATTGGCTATGTCTGAGGGATTAAACAGTTTCTGGTCGTGGGAATTAGTAAGGTATTGAATTTTTTTATTTGTCTTTTTAGTTGTTTTGCCATAAAGGCTCCTGATTTATTAGCCGAGGCGTAAAATTGGAGTTTGAGGCGTTTGACGTAATAGTCAAATTTGCGGTAGAGATGTTCACGAAGTTACAATCTAGTATTCTTTAGTTCTTCAAAGAGGTCCGGGGACATGAGCTTTTTGTGTCGTGTCTCCAGGTCTCTTATTTTGGTTAATAGCTTTTCAGTCGTGACCCTATGCGTTCTCTTTTGTTGGGCGCCTAATTTGATAAACAAACCTCTCAGAACTGCCTTATGCGCATTCCAGACAATGGAAGGGTCAGTAACCGACTGGGAGTTCTGTCGGAAGTATGACTCAATCTCGGATCGAATCCCATCCATGCCCATTGGGGTAGTGAGGAGGGATGGATTTAGTCTCCAGACCGTGTGGCTAGGAGCTTGTTTGTTATTGCATAGAGTAATCGATACTGGGGCGTGATCCGACTATGTGATCACCCCTATGTGTGCATTGGTTATGGATTGGAGAAGATATTTGTCTGTGAGGAACAGGTCGATCCAAGAGTATGAGTTTTGCGGGTGGGAATAAAAGGTATAGTCTCGTTCCGTGCCGTGCAGACACCTCCAGGGGTCATATAAGTCTTCCTTTTGAAGGAGGGAAGCCAGGGCAGAAGGCCGTTGTTTAGACGGATTTGAAGTGTTGAGGGAGGGATCAATATTGTCATTGAAGTCCCCGCAAATTATCAGAGGGTTGTTTCTGAAGGGGGTCAATTTTGAGATTATTGTTTGATAGAATCTTCCTTGAGTTGTGTTAGGGGCGTAGATGTTAACTAGAGTGAGGCGTTGGTTTTCAATGGTTGCTGATAGGATTAGGTATCTGCCCTCAATGTCTGCCTCACAGTGATGTAGCGTAAATGAAACTGAATCTTTGACTGCTATCATGACACCTCTGTTTTTCTTTGGGGCATTAGCAACGAAGCAATGGGGGATTTTTTTACGAGAGCACTTTGGGGGCTTGTCTTTTAGGAAGTGTGTCTCTTGTATACAGATCACATCAGCTCTCTGATGTATGGCCTCCCTCCGCATTATGTTTCTTTTGAAGGGCGAATTAAGTCCCTTGGCATTAAGGGAGGTAATTTGTATGGGCATGATCGGCTAGTGTCTGCAGCAGCTAGGAACGAAACCAGACCCCCTTTAACGAGAAGTATACAAGCAAAGATGGGCTCAAATCAACAGTAAGTGCTATTTTCAAGATAAGGGAATATCTCAGATCTCAGTTTAGTTAGGTTGCTGTGTCTACCTATCTGATTAGATCTGGTACCATATGTAACTTTCAGTGCAAATGATATCTAGGCAACAGGTAATGATTGTTCTGAAAAGAAAAAGAAGGTTAGAGTACAAAAAACAATAACAAGCACAAAAAGCAATAACAAGCAGTGTGCGTGGCACACGATAACCTGGGGTGGTGGGATTTTGAAGGTGAGCGGCCCCATACTGGAGTTTTCGTGTGTATGAGACCCACTTTAGTGTTAACATATTGAATCAGTGTTTGTCAGAGGAGTGATTCCTTAATGTCGGCTGGATGATGTTGTTCCTTGCTTGTTCCGGTGGTTCCTTGTCAGAGGAGTGATTCCTTAATGACGGCTGAATGAAGTTGTTCCTTGCTTGCTCCAACGGTTCTGATGAAAGTGGCAGAAATCCCCAGTTGGATAGCTTTTTGTATCCGTCTTTTGGGGTCAGTATAGGGATGGTATGTTGTTGGTAGGTGACCAGTAGTTTGGTCGTAAATCCCCATTTATAGGTGATTTTTCATTCTTGGAGGATGGACGTGACCGAAGCAAATGCTTTGCGTGTGTCCATGGTGGCTTTGGACAAGTCGTTGAAAAGCAGGATTTTAGTGTATGGAGCAGGGAGAGGTCTGGTATTCTTTGCGGCGTACATAATTTGCTCTTTTACTGAGTAATAGTGCATCTTTGCTAGTGAATCCCTTGGTATGTCAGAGGGCAGGTGAGACGGCTTTGCAATCCTGTGTGCTCTATCAATCAGTAAATCGCAGGCATGCAGGCGAGGTAATAGGGTAGAGAAGAGCTTCTGGAGGTATGCGTTGATCTGATTAGGTTTGACGGTTTCCGGAATTCCTCTAATTTTGATATTTTGGCGCCTTGAGCGGTCTTCTAAATCTGCCAGCTTCAGATTTATTCGGTGAATCTCTGAAGTGGTGTGGTCGTGTGCGTCAAGCAGCTCATTATGGGCTTTGACGTGGTTTTGCATGTGTTCCTCCAGCACCTCTGTTCTATCCTCCAAGCAGTCTACCCTGTCATGGATCTGGGACATTGAGATATGCAGTTCTCTGTGAAGATCCTTTTGCAAAGTTAGGAGCATAGCTTTTAATGAGGCTTCTGACACTGGGTTGTCTGAAGCTGGGATCTCCGCCAGGGCCGTAGTATGCTCTGTGGTGGTCAGGTTTGGCCCAAAGTTGCTTCTTAAGTTCCGGTCCTTTGCTAGGTGAGAGGGCCGGGGAAGACGCTGATCTTTTGCCTCTGTCTGAGGGCTGTGAAGCAGGTGAGGGTTCTGGTGCAGGTATAGTGTCCATGCCCTCTCCTCTGCTGTCCTCGAGGGCGAGTGATACACTGCCGCTTTGTGAGGGAGTAGAGGACTCCGTTCTGATGCCCGAGTGGTCATGTGGTGATATCCGACCAGTCCCTGTGCCATCTTCATCTTGAACCGTGTTCATGGTGGCAGGGCTGTAGTAGCCGGTTAATCGACGAGGTGCAGGTGGTGTGTACCGCCTATTAGACATGCCCCCCTGTCCTTACTGTATCAGCCGCTGCTTGTGTGGCCTTGAATAGCGTTAGATACGTTAAAGTGAGTCTGTGTCATTTGGGGTTGCAGTGTTCCAGGTGAGGGGCCTGAACTCAGGGTCTAAGTAGCCATCCTGTTCTGTAGTTGATCGGGGCCCTCACTATTCAGATATTGTTGTGGTACCCCTGTTCCTCTGTGCCCCGGGGCTGCTGTGGTGTGATCTGTCTTTTGTATGATGTGTGGCTTGCTGTAATATTGTTTCTGGCCACAAGATGGTGGCCGCCGCGCACCTCCGAGTAGGCCGCAACTGAAGCCGGGGCCTCGATTAGCGGCCGCGGCCCGGTTCAAGTGTGGTGCTCGGGCCCAAAATGTTTCGGCAGTCCTGTGGAGGGTATGGAGGGGTGGATCACAGGTGTCCCCTTAAGTGGGGGTGAGTGTTCTGTGTGGATGGGTTGGTGAGAGTCAGAAGAGGATGGCGGTGGGCTGCTATGTAGGCTGCACAGGCCGCTCGAAGTGTGGGAGGCCAGGGGCACTGGTCGCTTATATTTTGGGGTTGATATGGAGCTGGGATGCTGATGTGTCTCCCCCGGGTGTTTAGGTAGCTCACCCGTCTTTGGTCGAGCAGGATGGATGGATTCTATACAGGCTATCCAGATCTCTGTCTAAAAACGTCCACCATGTTCTCCTTCAGGCCACGCCCCCTCAAAGCTCTCTATTTTTACTGACAAATTCCTTAACATTGTTTTGTTGCGTCAGTGACAATGACTTGGTTATGGGGACATCCGGGGTCAGGGGTAACCTGTCCTTTTGGGGATTGGGCACCGCCAATAAACTCTCTCTGTCCTTCCACGGTTTTAGGAGATTAACATGGTAAATCTGCTCTGGTTTCCTTTTCCCAGGCTGGTAAACTTTGTAGCACACTTCCCCTACTCTTTCCCTAATCTCATAGGGACCCGGCCACTTTGCCAGGAATTTACTTTCAACCAGGGGGACTAGCACCAGCACTCTGTCTCAGGGGTTGAAAGTTCGGGTTTTGGCACCCGATTGTAAACCCTTCTCTGGGCTTCCTGGGCTTGCTCCACATGCTCTCATACAAGGGGCAGGACAGCTGCAATTCGATCCTGCGTCAAGGAGACGTATTCTATGACACTTCTGGCTGCATGCAGGTAGAGTTGTGCGGACACCTGGATGTTCGGGTTCGGCGGGTTCTGCCAAACTTAGTGAAAAAGTCCGGGTTCGGTACCGAACTTGACCCCGGACCCCAAACCCCATTGAAGTCAATGGGGACCCGAACTTTTCGGCATAAAAATGGCTGTAAAAAAGTCCTGGCAAGTGCTAGAGGGCTGCAAAAGCAGTAGGCGATGATTTTAGAACAATAATCTGTCCCTTACAGCAACAGCAGGAACCTGACCCTATAGGAGTAGGCATTGATTTTAGAACAATAATCTGTCCCTTACAGCAACAGCAGAAACCTGACCCTATAGGAGTAGGCAATGATTTTAGAACAATAATCTGTCCCTTACGGCAACAGCAGGAACCTGACCCTATAGGAGTAGGCGATGATTTTAGAACAATAATCTGTCCCTTACAGCAACAGCAGGAACCTGACCCTATAGGAGTAGGCGATGATTTTAGAACAATAATCTGTCCCTTACAGCAACAGCAGGAACCTGACCCTATAGGAGTAGGCGATGATTTTAGAACAA
>BLSH010135735.1:104881-115487 GCA_018402905.1 Glandirana rugosa
ATGAGGGAACACGACGAGGTTCTTAGTGGAAGTGAGGACCGACGTGGACTCAGAGGTCCGGAGTTCCAGTGGGGGGTCTGACCCCCGAGGGAGGGTCCATCTCCGGAGGTGTCGTGGAGACGATGTAGAAGGTGTGAAGGTGAGAGCTGAAGAGGAGGGACGACCGTCTACCGACATAAATTCCTCCGTATGGAGGACGGTTAGGTCTGACGTCTAAACAGTCCCGAGGAACAGTATGTAGTCCTTCAATGTGGAGGAGTAAGCACGGGGAAAGGTGTTGGAAGAGACGAGTTCACCTAACACAAAACACATAACATATGATCTCAGATGTCACTAACACACATGTTTGTTTTATCTTTCAACATGTAATGTTAAATCTTTCAATAAAAATCTATTGAATTATAATAGGTGCGTTTTGTAGTGAGTTTTTGCTAGGAAAGGCAGGGAGGAGCTGGAGACAGAAAGAAGGAACACCCCTTGGAGTTTCCTCCCCCTTGAGCAGAGAAGGTTGTGGAAAGGGGCACGAATGAGGAGGTGTAACTTCCTGATGTATGACAAGGAGCCCTGACAAATCTGCAGTCTGGATTGGCAGGAGGTATGCCTCCTTAAATACAGCCATCTGCCAGCAGGGAGGAGAAGTCGAGAGTGGAAGTGTGGAAGATGTAGCAGAGGTGCTGTGGAGGCCTCTACCTGGGAGGGAGCCCCCAGTCTGGGGGGTGACCTTGAGGCCTGGAGACTCAGGTGCAGCCAGGAGTGAAGGTGATTCTTGGAGCAGCACAAGGGAGTAGGGGAACAGCAGAGGTGCTACTGTGAACACTTTAAAGCATACACTGCAGTCAGTGAGTGACAGACCCTGGGAGCTGGAAGAGAAAGGCTGGAGCAGTCTGGGAGTGTAATAGTGGGCAGTCTGTGAAGCCTTGGGAGCCAGTCAAGGAAAGGAGTGTCATTGTAAGGAAAGAAGGTTGGTGGGACCCGGAAGAGGGATGGGATAAGAGTTGTTGTCCATCAAGGGCCCGGCTAGCACCAACATACTAAGCTACACTTTAAGGGGTCCAAGACCCTGGTCTGTAACGGGTGGTCCAGAGGCTCTGCTGACAGTTTGCAGACCTCACCATGTGCTAGCTGCGGTGAAGAGAAAGGAGTTATGTGAGCCTGATAAATTTCCATTCAGGTCAGGAACTAAGTGATGTGCTGGAGAGAAGTTTAGGAGCAACAGTCTGCAAGAGATGTGCTGGAGAGAAGTGAAGGAGCAATAGTCTGCAGAAGAGATGTGCTAGAGGAAGTAAAGTGTATATACGGTTGTGTATATATATAAGGTCCCGTAACCAATTCTTTGGGCATCCCACAGTCACCCCTTTGCCCCATCCAAGTTAAATTCCCCTAATTAAAACAAACAAAAACAAGAGCCGGCCTGTTTGGTGACTTTGAATGTGTGAGATATGGTGGGATTGAGGGAAGCTATAAGGTGAACCACAACTATCAGCCACACCCAAGGGAGCACATGGCTACATTATTATTATTATCATTATACAGGAAAGTTTGAGCAGCGCTGTACAACATTAGTGTAGAAAGTACAAATACAATACAATTCAGTACAGGAGGAATCAGAGGGCCCTGCTCGTTACAGCTTACAATTATATAAATCCTGTATAATAATAATATATATATATATATATATATACAGGCGGTCCCCTAGTTACAAACATCCGACTTACAAACGACCCCTACTTACAAACGGAGGGAGACAACAGGAAGTGAGAGGAAATTTACCCTTAGGAAGGAAAATTTGCTCCTGTAAGAGTTATCATGGGAAAAAGGGGTCACCACTGAAGCTTTATCACCAATCCTTGTTTCCACAACTCAAAATTTTCAAAATGCAATTTTCAAAGGGACAAAAAGTGAGGTAAAATCTTCTAAACAAAAGTACAGACAGCAAAACAAACCTTACAGGGGTGTTTCCCCTTCCCTATACAATGCATAAAACTTAAAAATTATTGTTTTGGCTGGAGCTCCACCTAAAAAATGTACCTGTTCCGACTTACAAACAAATTCAACTTAAGAACCTACAGACCCTATCTTGTTTGTAACCCGGGGACTTCCTGTATATGTATATATTGGCCCCATTTTCCTGGATACCCAGAATACCAGGCAGGGAAGTAGTAAACTCTCACCCCTCCTACTGTGCAAATAGCAGCACACATGCTTTTGAAAGAGCTCCCTCAAAAACCGAGAATTCAGCCTAATCAGCCTAGCCCTACACTGATGGGCACCAGGCTTTTTGCATTGCCTTTTATACACTGGTTTAGAGGTCCTTCAGAACTTCAGCCAGGTTGCCAGCAAATACAGGTAAAAAAGTAGTAATAAAACACACACAAAGAGAAAAAAATCTTTACTTTTACAGGTTCATGTAGCAGGTCAGAGGAAAGGAGAGGACAGGTTCCCATTTCTGCTTAAACTGAGGAATTTCTTGTCACTGGCAGTTTAAAATAACCAGGAAATTCTGAGGAAGGGGCTCCCAATGACATCACTGCCCATATTTAGTATTTAGTCAAATATGGGATATGATATCATGATATCACTGCCCATAATTGGTATTAGTCCAAATATAGGCAGTAATGCCACTGGTACCCATGCCCAGAATTCCCTGGGCTCTTCCAGCAGCAGAAAGAGAGAAAACACCCACTTCAAGCCACTCACCCAGAAGCTAATAGTGGATGCTGTCATTCCTTAGCTGTTCGGGTGCAGGTACTGCATGGGTGATGAACAGGTAAAGAAGACACTGGATGACTGCACATCTGAAACAAAGTTGCTTTATTGAAAAGTCATAAAATCCATAGTGCCATAGGCAGACAGTCAAGCAGTGTGCACAGAACGTCCAGAGATTGGAAGAAAAGTTTACCCGTTTCACGTCATACTTAGACGCTTAGTCATAGCATTTATGTGGAACTGTGGTCGCTTCTGAGATACAGCTCAATTGGCACATCCAGCTGGAACCAATCAATCAACTGGCTAGATCCCAATCGATATTGCCTTAGCTGAAATCGTGCCCACATATCCAGCATGGAGCAAATCACATCAAAACAAAAACAAGATCTCTTCCAGGAGCAGCGGAGGACGTTTAGCTTGAGAGCTCCGGCTCCATCTGCCCAGGCTGCCAGCATTTTACCCTTTAACTAGCAGCCATCCATCCTAGTGATACCCCGATTCTGGTACCCTGAAGCTCCCACTCATTAGCCGGCTCCACCGCCACCAGATCTGGGGACTCTCAGCCTATGTCAGTCCGAGGCTTAATCTGCGGCCTACTGAGGCCGCAAATTTAGGAGCCGCGGCCTCCAACACCAGCTCTTACAATAACCCAGAGACTTGGAGAATACCCTATACTGACTATATATCTGCTATCTATCCCCCAGTGGAGCCCTACAGAGACACCAGACTGATTAAAGCCCTGAGTCCTAACTGGCAGATTTGGGGCCTACCACTGGTGGCCATATTGGTACACCCAACCCAACATCATTGCAGTATCTCCAGCCAAAAGGTCTCACACATGACATAATTGGCACAAAATCAAAATAGAGTCTCAGCAGGAGAGAGACACAACAATACTCCCCCTGCTTTGGCACATTACGGACTTTTAACCAATGAGGGGAATGGGCAGATAAGGTGAATAGCTGCACACTGATTCAGCATTCTCCATAGTGGGGGGCGTGGCTTGACACACGGAGCAGTGAGACACACATCTCCTTAGATGGGACCTGCAACTCTGTGAGACCCACAAACACCAGGAAACTCACTCTACTTTTTCCCAATGGGGAAAGACAAGCTCAAAGAGCAGAAGGGCTCCTCTGGCGGAGGTCAAAACGGCGATCTCAGCCATTTCTTCTTAAAATCCATGGCTGGGGCCCAGCACAGATCCAGATCCAAGATGACGCCGGCACCTCCCGCTCTGACTCAGCCTTAGACCTACAGGTGAGAACTCGTTCGAGGCACCGGTCCCCAGAGTACACTGACCGCTCCCTTAGGAGCTTAAGAAACAATTCACATGTCTCCCTGGAGTCCGAAGACAGCTGGGACATGGAATCCCAAATTAAATCACTACATAACTACATGCGCTCTTTACCCAAAAAGCCAGACTTTGAACACTGTGTTAAATGCATAGAGAAAACATACCAACAAGAGATCAATAAACTCAAAAAAGATATTGGGATCCGTTTCAGCGATATAGAACATACTACTGATAGAATCTGCACTGTGGTCCAATCCCATGAGGAAATGCTTAACTCACATACCCTCCGGCTTCAACAATTGTCTTACCAACAAGACGATATCGCAAACAGAAACCGGCGAAATAATATTCGTATACGAGGGATCCCAGAGACGGTGGAAAACAAGGACTTTCAAGTTGCTGTAACTTCCATTTTCAACCAACTTCTTCAGAGGCCCAAAGATGACCCTACTGAAGTGGACCGGGTCCACAGGACCTCCGGCCCAAGGAACCCAGACCGCAAATTTATACGTGACACCCTCTGCCGGGTTGCTTTCTACAAGCTCAAAGAGGAAATTGTGCGGGCTGCCAGCACACAGGATACCATACTTTTCAATGATACCCCCCATGATGCTGCTTCCTGACCTCTCTCTTCAGACACTGGCAATGAGGAAAGCATTGAAACCACTAACCCAGATCCTGCAAACCCGCAAAATCAAATATCAATGGCACTTTCCCTTCCATCTAAGAGTCCACCATGATGGGAAAATGGCCATCTTCCATACACTGGGGGACCTCCCCACATTCCTCAGCACCTTGGAACTCCCTCAAGTCCCCTTGCCTGACTGGCCCTTCACACCCACCACACCTGGGCTCCCCTTCGCCTCCCAATGGCAAAAGTTGGGTGCAAATTCCGGTCCAGATCTTCATCTAACAAGGATCCTAATGATTGAATTCATATCATATCAACTCTGGATCATCCACCATGCTCAGGATTCACTCCTGCATTCTTCCTGAATATTCCTCCAGTTGAATTTTGATTATAAGTATTCACTTTAGATTCATCTTGTTTTACCTACATAATGTTTTACCTTTCTACGGTTTATTTGTCTACAGTAGATGAGATTGAGACTTGGTCTCATACATAGATGAATGGTATATTATGGTTTCATATACACATCAAGCTCCTTTGTCCTTTCCCCATCTTATATCTGGAGCTCTTGAACCCCTACAACACCATGCCTAGGCTTAGGGTCATATAACCTCCTTTTTTGTCATCAACACTATGCCATAATATACCATACACCCTGGGCTCTTACCAGCCCCAATGTTGTATTCCTATACCCACCCCCCCCCCCCTGTAAAATCCTACGTTTTCTGGTATCCAATTGGTTATGTTATTTTACTCACATATGTCTCGAAGAGGGGCTCCCCAGAGCTACCTCCTGTGTTTTCCTAGTAACCCCAATAGGCCTTTGTGTAGTGTTTCTGGTTACTTATAGCCATTGAGTTATAAAATGTTATTACATAACCTTTCATTTTTGATATTATGGAGCCTTTTTCTTTTTACACCTCATTTTTTCAACATTACTACTACTTCAATTGCCTGCAATTGCTGTTACTCCTGATCACTATAACAATACACCTCGATTATTTGAGATTTTGTGCTCAAACAACCTAATGCTCTCACTATATTTTTGTGACTTCTCTCTTTTTTCCTCCTCCCTGACTTCTCCTATCCCCCTACCTTTTCTCAGGTTCCGCTGGGAGTCTTCATTCTCCATGCATTTCTTATTTTTACTGTGTCTCATACATAATTGGTCTAACTTTAAACATCTGCCATGGCATCCAATACCACGATATCATTAGCCTGCTTCAACTGCAGGGGTTTTAATACCCCAGAGAATCGTAGCCAGATACTGAATCACTTTAATAAGATGCGCACGAACATACTGCTCCTACAGGAGACACATTTTCGAACGGGCTCTGTCCCAACTCTACACAATCGATATTACACCACATGGTTTCATAGTTCCAAGCTAAGCTAAATCCAAAGGGGTTTCAATAGCCTTTCATAAATCCTTCCACCCTGAGGTGTTAGAATCCCTTATTGATGTGAATGGTCATTACCTTTTTCTTAAATTAAAACTAAACAACTTTCTCTTTACAGTGGCCAATATCTGCCCAATATCTACTCACCAAACCAGGACCAGAGCCAGAATCCGTCCACCCTAAGATCACAATGTCACCCTCTCTCCATCTGTGGACATGTCTTCAGGTAGGTCCTCCCTCACTACATTATCACTGTCACATATCAAATCACTGCTACACTCCTTTCCACTTCTGGATGTCTGGCGCATTCAGCACCTCATTGAACAAGATTATAGTTGCTATTCGGCTGCCCATGACTCATACAGCAGACTTGACTATTTCCTCATTTCACAATCCCTCTTAGACACTCCCATACAAACTTCCATAGGGCATCTCCTTTGGTCGGTTCAAGCACCAGTATATATATCCTTCACTCGAACTCCAACACCCCGAGGAAATACTTCCTGGAGGCTCAATGATAACCTTCTCCGTGACTCCGTCTGTATAGCTGAGATGTCATAAAATCATTAAACATTTTTACCAAGACCATGCTGCTGACCTCACCTCCCCTATCATGCAATGGGAGGCATTGAAATGTGTTTTGAGGGGTACTCTTATCCAACAAGGCTCTCTCCTCAAAAAATTAGAGCAGATGACATCCGCCATCTACTAACAACCATAGCAGATTTGGAGACTGTATATAAAGGGGACCTTGATTCTTCCACCTTTGTGAAACTAGCCAACATGCAACATGATCTCTTACAGCTACTTGATTCCCATTCTCTGATAGCTCGGGACAAAGCATGCGCACATTTCTACTCATTGGCCAACAAATGTGGCCAATACCTGGCCCAGACCCTCCACCCTAAACATCCCCGCAATCATATTCCATTTATAGTACAAGTGAACCAAGTAAAATTACATAGCCCCAAAGATATATCCGATCCCTTCAAACAATACTACTCCAAACTATACAACCTCACCTCAAGCTCTACAAAACCATCGGACTCCCCTCCCTCAGATCATCTACAGACATACATTTCCAACACAGCCCTCCCTGAAATAGATATACAAGATTCCGTGGAACTAGATAAACCCCTCATGGAACCCGAAGGCGTCATTAAAGGCTTTAAACTGGGCAAATGTCCAGGCCGGAGGGGTTTACCCCCCCATTTTTACAAAACTTTTGCTCCCCTCTTGGTACCTCTTCTCACCCGTGCATTCAACTCCATTAAATAAGCCACCCTCAAGGCACCTCCTATCAGCAAACATATCTATCCTTTTGAAACCTGGTAAGGATCTTTCGCAATGCAGTAGTTATCGCCCGATCTCACTTCTAAACATAGACCTCAAGCTTTTTGCGAAGGTCCTTGCCAATCGTTTAGCCCCCCCCGCCTAATATTATCCACAGAGATCAAGTCGGATTTGTTCCAGGTCATGAAGCCCGGGATAACACAACTAAAACAATTCATCTTATGTCATATGTCCAGAAACACAACCTGAAAACCTGCCTTTTGTCCTTCAATGCCGAAAAAGGCGTTCGATAGGGTTAATTGGAATTTCCTACATCTATCGCTAGAGCAGACTGGTTTGGGGACATCCTTCATCTCTAAAGTGATGTCTTTGTACTCGCATCCCTCGGCATCCGTACTGGTTAATGGTACTACCTCAACACCATTTGATATCTCGAACGGCACCCGTAAAGGTTGCCCATTGTCCCCTCTCCTATTTTTCCTGGTAATCGAACACCTAGCAAATGCCATTCGACAAAATACCTCTATCCAAGGAGTCCAAACCCCTCTGCTCACCACAAATAATCCCTATATGCAGAATTTATACCTATATGATTTATTGGTGTACGTCCAGCAACCGCATATCTGTCTACCTTTATTATTCTCCGAATTTTTTCGATTCAGGGTACACAGCAATTTTAAATGTAACATATCTAAAACAGAAGCTCTCAATATTTCTTTGCCCGCTCCAACGATGTCCTCATTAAAGACTAACTATTCCTTTCAATGGCAACCGATCGGCATATCGTATCTTGGGGTCACGATCCCTTCCAACCTATCAAACCTATTTGCGCTGATCTATATTCCTGTCCTCACAAAAATATGGAAGGAATTGGAATCCTGGAAGAATTCCTCCTTACCCTGGTTTGGGACATATTAACACCCTAAAAAGGAATACCCTACCCAAGATACTATATTTCTTCCAAACCATACCAATTTTGATCCCAAAATCCTTTTTCCTTTCACTACAATCCCTCTCCATCAGATTCCTCTGGAATAGAGGCTTTTCTAGGGTTAAATACAACTTACTCACCCACTCAAAACTGCAAGGCGGCACGGGACTCCCTGACTATGAAATATACTACAAGGCGACTCTTGCCATCCACATATTAGAATGGTTCCCATACCCATTCACAAAAGCCTCAGTCATGGTCGAGCAGGACTTATCCCTGATTAAATTGCATGCACTCCTTTGGGGGAACAAATCCTCCCTCCCCCAACTGACATCAGCTTCTCCACTCACGCTCGCCGCACCCAAGGTGTGGTATAAGAGGGGCCTAGATTCGGTTCTCTCGTCCGACCCCTCACCCTTAACATCTCTATTCGACAATCCTAGTCTTCTCCAAGGCATAAAGGCCCATACAATTAGGCCTTTCTCCTGCTCGCAGGGCCCCAAGCATATACATTTATTCACCCTCGTACGGGTACACCTATTATGCCATCCGGCCCTTGCGATTGGCTCACTGACCTACATCTTTCCTCTTTCACTAAACATCTATCTCTGACATCCCACATCCACCGTCCCCTAACGGAATATGAACGCCTATGCAACCTACAACACACGCCAAGACATTTGTTATCCACCCTATACAGCCTAATTCAAGCTCTTACTTATGATGATCTCCCACCCTACACGGAGACGTGGTCCACAGACTTGGGGACAGAATTCTCGAATGGCAAACTGCCTCCCATTTCACATATAAAGCATCTATATCCTGCTACTCTCAGGAAAAAATGATAAGATTTTATCACAGTGGTACAAAGACCCCCTCACTTTGCATCATACCTTCCCTTCCACACCCTATACATGCTGGAGCTGTGGATCGGCAGTCGGCACTTACCTTCACATCTGGTGGGAGTGCAAGAGGATTCGACCGTTCTGGACACAGGTATTCACATTTTATAATACTCTCTATGATGAAAATATTGACCTGACTCCTACTATTTCTCTTCTCTCCGTGCTCCTGGGTTCTATAGCCTCCCAAAAGAAATGTCTACTATGGTTCTTTCTTTCCTCAGCTAGGCAACTCATACCACTCTATTGGAAAACCCCAAACACCCCCCCCCCCCCACTTTCGCAGTGGGTGGCCACCATGAACGACACCATGAGAATCGAGTTAATGCTAGCATTGGATAATAATACCTTAGAAAAATACAAGTTACTATGGTCCGTATGGTTGCGCTTCTCATCATCTGATACACTGGAGACTATACCCTCAAGCTGAATAGCATGATATCCCTATCCACCATGACATACGTTCTGTATGCTGTGAAATCACCTATTCCCACAGCATCCTAATCTTCAACTCCCAGCGTAACCTCTCTCTCCCCTGTCTATCCCCTCTTTTTTTCTCTCTCCACCCAACTTATTTTACTTCTTTGCTTCTGGCTCTCAGAGGTACTAAGACCCTGGTCCCCCATCTTCTTCTTTCCCTCTTTTCCTTTCCTTTTTTTGTGTTTAACAGGTTCTCGACCACGTCGCATACATTTACTGCTGCCGAGTGGCTCGCTCGTGCGCTGACAGCGGACGGGAGTACGCCGGCGGCAGCACGCTCTTGTGCCCGGCAAACTCTGCAGTAGTGTGGCTGCGATGTTCGTCAGATACCCGCGATGATCTGGCAGAGAAGAAAAATGGGGAACCACCTATGTAAACACGGTGGTTCCCCGCTCTGTCAGGCTGCATATGAGAGATCTACTGATCCCTGTCACCGGGATCAGTTAGATATCTTATGCTCCTGGGGGCGTGGCTGGCTGCAGACTGTGATGGCCGCTTGATATCACAGCTCTGCTCAGACTGGGACATCTAGCAACTACAGCGTGGAATTTAGCAACAAATCCCCCCTTAGTTCCATCTCAGGGGGAACTTTATACCACAGACTACAAATTGATGTAGGTTTGAAGAATTACAACCACGGACAACGGGCACGGGAGAGCCGGGATCAGCTGAGGTGAAGATAGCGGAGCGGACCCTCTAGCAGTACTCGGCCTCCATCCTCCTCGCTGCACACAGGGTGAGACAAACAACCACCCAGCCCAGGCACACCGACCTTCACCCTTGTTGCCCAGCACTGCCTGTCTTAGCGCCGCGGACATACAAGGCTGTGAGCCGTTCTGCCCCGGGTTCCTCACAGTCTCCTCACATCTCCGGCCGCCATCTTGAGGCCTGGTAGTGAGGATCCGGACGGATCCATCGGATGCCCTACCTCTCAACATCAGTGATCTGGTGTGCCGCCTCATAGTG
>BLSH010135735.1:120507-143528 GCA_018402905.1 Glandirana rugosa
CACATCCTCATCCGGTTCTTAGTTATAATTCTGGTTCCTCTTCGTAAACACCCCTATCGTTCTCGCCACACCCATCGTACCTCCTATCTTTCAAACTATGGGTCAAGGTCTCTAAACAGTTAAACCCTGTCCTGGTGGTATGCACTTTACGACTACGTCCAACTACTGTACGAGAGGTCGTACACAACCCACAGCTCCCCATCTTAAAGCGGTCAAAAACACCTCACTCCATGGTCAGTACCTTATAAAAAACTCAAGGAAGGGTTACCCACGTCGTAGACCTATTGGATCTGCCCTCTGAGTTCCGTAATATGGCTGGAACTGGGTATCAAACTTTCTATCCTCCATGCTACCCACACCGCTCTTGCTATCCCCACAAATGCTTCTCCTTGGTCTTAATATTGATTCTTGGCCTACTCCTACACATACTGTGGTGTCCCACACTCTTTTTGCTATTAGGTCACTTCTGGCCAAGAACTGGAAAACACCCACTCTTCCATCTTTCCTGGAAATCATTTCATCTCTTAACAACCAGTGTGAGATGGAACTCATGTATGCCAAGGCCCATTTACAAATGCCTCGATTTCTGAAGAGGTGGAATCTCTGGCTTATCCACCTCGAATGTACTCTGAAACTCTGATTTCTCAGCTACACCTAAATCTACAATGATATCCGGAGCAACTGAGTTGACCATAATCTTTGGCAGCCACAGACTTGGCTGTCTGCTTACGATGGATCCTTATCCTCTGCCTGAGCAACTTAATGTAACTTGTCCTTCCGCTCTTAGTGGTTGATTTTTGTTCCATATCCACTACTGTTAGTTAATCTGCTAGTATCCTATATTCTGGGCCTCTTGCATGGTGCGATCTACGCGATGATGGGTTGGGCCACTTTCTAATACCTGACACAGTGTGTTCCCTATGGGGTGTCGGTGTTGGGCGGTGCAACTCGGACCGCACCATGCGACGGGCGTTTGGTACTGCGGTTTTGATTTCGTGCTTAATGTTAACTAAAGTTACTGTATGTGCAACTGGTGACATTTGCTTATGTACAGCCCTTACAGTGCTTGAACGTTGTACGTTTCATCTTCTTGTATATCTTTGATAAAATCAATAAAAGAATATTGAAAAAAAAAAAAAAGATATCTTATGCTCCTGGCAGCCCAGCCCCCTCACAGTTAGAACATGCCTAGGGAACACCGTTAACCCCTAGATCTCCACCTGCAGATTATCAGTGAATATTTAAATTTCTGATCGCTGTATAAATATCATTGGTCCCAAAAAAGTGTCAAAAATGTTGAACATGTCCACTGCAATATAACAGTGCTGATAAAAATCACAGATCGTTGCCATTACAAGTAAAAAAAAAAAATAGTAAAAACACCAGAAATTAATTCTCATGGTTTGTAAACATGGCAACTTTTGCGCAAACCTATCAATAAATGCTGATCGCAATTTTTTTTACCACAAATATGAGGAAGTATATGTATCAGCCAAAACTGATGAATAAATATGTTTTTTATATTTTTTTTGGATTTGTATTTTAGCAAAAAGTAAGAAATATTGTTTTTTGCTTTTGTAAAATTGTCGCTCTTTTTTTGTTTATAGTGGTGATCAGAAATGATGCAGAGGTGATCAAATACCACTAAAAGAAAGCTCTATTTGAAAGAAAAAAAGGACGCAAACTTTGTTTGGGTACAACGTCGCACAACCACGCAGTTGACAGTTAAAGCGACGCAGTGCCGAATCGCAAAAAGTGCTCTGGTCCTAATGTGGGAAATCCTTCCAGGGCTAAAGTGGTTAAGGAAATGTGTTTTTCATGGACAGAAATCTAGATATGATATAATAATATATGATGCACTCTGTCATTTTCAATTTCACATGGAAATGCATTTTTTTTTCTTTCATGTTACCTCATTACTGACCCAACTATGGGCGATAGCCGTCATTGGGCTTGTCTAACTATTAGATTAAATAGATGCAAAACAAAATAAAAACATTTTCAACCCTAAAACTGTTCCAGTGGTGGGAAATTCCTTATTGCTCAAAGATGGTTTGAATTGACTGTTGGAGGTAACAGCCACAATAGGTCTAAATATTAAAGAAAAAGTTTTCTGAAAAAATATAAATAAAAATGTAAAGCCCTCAATTTTGTACAAATTGGTCAGTGGCAAAACAGTTTGAAGAGTAACTCCACTTTTGTTGAGAAACAAAACATTCTCCTCTGGGTAGTCGCTGTACATTGCAGGGATTTTTTCTTTCAATATTTTTCATTATGTTTTAATGAGTAATACAATTGCAAATGGAATGCTTGCTTTACAATTTTAAAGTGGGGACAAACCCCTAAACATGTACATAAGGTTTATCAAGAACAGAAGTAATATTCAAAACCTATTGCAAAATGAAAAGGAATAAGCACCAGAAAACTTTACTTATAAAGTGTGAGGTAGGAGGGCCAGTCCTCCCCTGCGACACCCTAATAGGTGCAAACTGTGTCCGAGGTCGGGACAAGCCCCTCCACCCCCCCCCAAAAAAAAAAAAAACAACAAAGAATATAATAACTCCTTTATGCCAGGGACCAAACAAACCATTATCTAATTAGCTTAAGTCACAATTAGTATAATTCAAAATTATATAGAGAAAAAATATAGTGAAATGTGGGAATGTGGACTTTTTAAAGCCCACAAATAAAATACCTGAAAAAAGAAGAAGTAGAAAAGAGAAGAAAGTAGGTGAAGAGGAATTAGAAGGCTACCTGTGTGGAAGATCACAAACTAATCCAACATGAGGGGATTCAAGATAGGTCAGGGGATAGCTAAAGACACATGGGAGCCTATCGTATATTCCTGCCAGGGTTTCCTAATAGATTTGAATTTCTCTTCAGTATTCTGGATTATACTAACCGCCTTTTCATGGGTCATAATCCATGAAATTTTCCGTTTCGCTGCGGGAAAAGAAATCAAGGGGTTTTTCCATGCACAAGCTATTGTGATTTTGGCTCCTAATAATATATGAGTGCCTGAGTAGAGTTAGTAATCCTATCTATGTGCAAGTTCAAGAGGGCAATTTTAGGGTCTTGGGTGAGAGGAACCCCTGTTATTTTGCGGATCAATTGGAAGATTTGGTTCCAAAACCCTCTAATTCTAGGACATTCTCAAAGAGTATGTAATAATGAGCCAATGTGGCCACAACCTCGGAAACAATAGGGGGAGGTCTCAGGAGAAGAGTCTGGCCAGACGTTGTGGAACCATTGAAATATAAATCAGCGCCCGTCCCTCTAAAAGGTAAATCACACTAAAAAAATATATGAAATAAAATATATCTAGAATGAATAATACAAAATAACATTGTGAACAATCAATAAATAAATCACATAATATAAAATAAATGTGTATGATAACCAATGACTGATATAAAATACAGGACTGCGGACTGCTGTACTCAGGTTAACATCCTACCACTGGTTCTCACTAGAACGCACGCCATCGCTGTTAAGATTGTCAGGATAATTTTATATTATGTGATTTATTTATTGATTGTTCACAATGTTATTTTGTATTATTCATTCTAGATATATTTTATTTCATATATTTTTTTAGTGTGATTTACCTTTTAGAGGGACGGGCGCTGATTTATATTTCAATAGATTTCTAGCAGGAATTTCCTGAGTACAGCAGCCCCCTCTCCATATATTCAGAGACCGCACAGGTTATATCTATTCACTTCCAGCACATTATCGTACTTGGTGTGTTTATATGTTCATTTATTAGTTTGAGGCAAGGGTAGGCGCTGGTTTCTACATCACAGTTGTGGAACCATATACCAACGAATCATCACCTTTAAATTAGCTTTAACGATATATTATTAAGACCTTTAAAGGAGCAAGTATAACAACAGTGCCAGGTGTCTATATCCCATTCTATTTCTAGATCCTTCTCCCAACCTAGCATGTATGAAGTTTTCTCTGAGGGGTCATTCAAGGAGGAATAGATTAAAGAAATGCCTTCTCTCAAGTCTGTGACCTTAGAGCACCATTGTTCATATAAAGTAACCGATGGAGGGTTCAATTTATCCACCCAAGTGGAACGCAAAAATGTGATATTTGATTGAACTGGAACTGTGGCATCTCGGGTTCACTGATACAATTACTAAGCGATAGTAGCCTATTAGAATTTTAAATATGTCCAATTCGGAATAATAATAACTTCAAAGAGTGGGTTGTTAAAGATATGTGATAATGGGTGCCACTGAGAAACTATTTTAGGTGATGTGTGGATCTGGTCACATAGAGCTACTGAGTGAGAGAGGGTTGGTGCCAAAATAGGAGGCCTAGATTTAGGAGAAGTCCAGAGGAGGAAATCTAGTGTAAAAAGTGGGACTTATTGTCTCTCCATATGGACCCAATCGGAGTTAGGTCCTCTAGAGTAGATAATTGAAATCTGGGATAATTGCAAGGCTTGATAATAATGCCAAAGGTTGGGAAGTCCCAACTCCCCCCTTAGATCTAAATAAGAACTTCTTAGAGAGATGGTGTCCCTTCTTATGCCAAATAAATTTGATAATAGAAGTCTGCAGGTCCGATATTTAAGACTTGATAACAGGAATTGGCAGAGTGCGATGAAATAAATAAAGTATACGGGGTAAAAGTGTCATTTTTATCTCGCTTACCCTTCCCAACCAAGACTAGACCATTGTGTCATATCCGCTGTTAATCTCTTCATGGGGGCGGATAATTAGCCGGATGAAGTTAGTCAAATGAAGGGGTTCAATTAATACCTAAGTAAGGGATAGACATATGATGCCAGGAAAAGGAAAAATGTTTCTGAAAGCTAACAATTACTGTACATGGGGTTCATACATTGAGGGCCATTGATTTGGACATGCTGACTTTCAGACCAGAAAGTGATCCTAATTTAGTCAATATTTGAAAAATAACAGGAGGAGATATGAGAGGTGAGGTGATAAAGAGGAGAACGTCGTCCGCAAATAATGCACATTTATGAACCGACGGACCACATCGGACTCCATGAATGTCTGGGTGTTGTTGAATAGCTATTGCCAGGGTTTAGATCGCGATAGCGAAGATGAGGGGAGAAAGGGGACATCCCTGTCTTGTCCCCCTAGAGATGGGCAAAAATTTGGAATAAAGGCCTTGCATCTTAACCCTAGCTGATGGGGAGGAATATCGTGTTTCCATTGCTAGACAAGTAAGTAACAAACATCGGACCCTACCTAGTGCTTACTACCCTTGCACCAAATGCAGAACAACCAATGTTATTGGCTTTCAATGAAAAATAAAAGGAAATGAAAGATGGGGGCGTGGCCTGATGGCACTGTGAATGGTTGCTTGATCTCTCAGCTCCTAGGCTTCACCAGTGATCTCAACCCCACAGTGACCGACAACCGGACTGAATTACAACTCCTCGGTACCTCAGCAATGACCGGCAATCGTGTCCAAAAGGAGAAAGGAGTACAGACTGCCGAAAAAACTCACTGACTTCTATCACATGCCGGGCCTCACAGAGCTCCAAGACGGTGCCGGTGGCCTCACAGGGAATACAATGCGGCTCCACACAGTCTCCAACAGGGACACCCGCACTGAATCAGGATCGATCACCCCTCCTAACATCATGGGTGAGTCCTCTCTTCCTCCATCTCCATCTACATCTAGCCCAGCTAAGACCAGATTGAGCACAGCAGAGCCTGAGACCGCTCAGCCCTGCATTCTCCCCCCTCCTCCCCAACACCACCGTTCAGCATTAGACAAATTCCCTGCTTCTGACCAGCCTCTGTCTGAACAGACCATAAAGTCTATGCTCCAGTCACAGAGGCATTCATTATTTGCAGACCTCTCTTCATCAGTCTCCTCTATTGCTGATACAGTACAGCACCAAGACAAACGCATCCTTACTATTGAGACAAGATTGGGGGAAATACAGTTAGCACATAATGACACTCTAGATGCACTGACTGCACATGAAGATGACCTCCAATTGATTCACCTGAAACTAGCTGAATTAGAAGATCATTCCCGAAGGAACAATATTAAATTCAGAAATGTTCCTGAATCTGTCCAACAAGCAGACCTGAGAAATTTCTTACAAACCCTTATGTGCACTCTCATCCCTGATCTGACCGACAAGGAATTGGAAATCGACAGGGCACATAGACTGCCAAAACCCCCTTACTTACCTCCAGCCACTCCTAGGGATGTACTAGCCCGCATCCATTTTTTCAATACCAAAGAGCAGGTAATGCACGCAGCAAAACACTCTAGTAGACTGTCAAACCATTCAATTCCGTCAACCTCTATGCTGACCTATCTAAAACAACGATGGACAATCGTCGCCAATTGGCAACAATCACCAAAGCTTTGCTAAATCACAAAATCCCCTTCAAATGGGGTTTCCCCAACAAGCTCCTGATCACCTAAACAAAACATTTGCAGTGGGCACACTATAAGAGGGTCTTAGGCTCCTGCAATCATGGCACATCTTGCCTGCAGACCCTACCAATATAGAAGGCCATACCAGTTCTCCAATGGACACCAGTGAGTCACAACAATCTAAAAGAACCCACAAAACTGTCTGGTCATCACACTAGATAACATTGCTGACAGCCGACAGCTCCATCCAGTTACGCTCGTCTGCCTGAACTGTTATCTCAGTCCTACTGCACTTGTTTTGTTGCTGGTAGGCCCGGTTACCCCCCATGAAATTGTTAGTGCAGCTTGGTTCAGCTGCCCATTGAGCCTGAAATCACCTTTTTGATCCAGGCTCTCACTTTTTACGTTTTTATTTTTCCCTTTCTTTTGTTTTTCCCCCTCCAACCGGTACCAGGATCCACCCCACTTTCCCCCTACACCGAGACCATTCACGAACTGCCAATCCACGGTTCACAAAAACCTTGGGAATATGTCCTTTAAAATTGTTTACCTCAATACTAGAGGGTTGAATGCACCCCAGAAACGATCCACCCTTCTCAGGGAAGCAAACAAAATGCAAGCAGACATCGTTATGGTCCAGGAGACCCACTTCGCCTCACACAATACGTCTAAATTTTCTCTGAAGAACTACGAACGAATACTTTTGGCCGCCAACGAGAAGAAAAGAAACAGTGTCTTAATAGCTCTCAAAGACACGCTACCAGTCAAGATACATCAAACCATAGCGGACCCCTTTGGAACATTCCTCATAGTCTCTTGCTCAATAAACAACACAGCCTACACACTGGTAAATGTATATGGGCCGAACAAACAGCAACTCCGATTCTTCAGGAGATTATACTAAAAACTGCCCCATTCCAATAATACCCATTTAATCATGGGCGGGTACTTTAACCTCGTTGGTGAACCATCTATGGACACTAAAACCAGCTCTCGCTACCTCAGACCAGCCCTCAACCCAGAGATTCGCAAACTTGGCCTTTACTGCGTGTGGGGATGCCAGCACGGTTCGGAGAAGGACTATTCATACTTTTCCTCCTCACAACTCTCCTATTCCCGAATTGACTTTTTCCTCGTAGACAAACTAACACTCCAGGAAATTACAGATACTGCAATTGGTGAAATCTCTTGGTCGGATCATGCACCTATATCCTTGTCAGTTGGTCCTCGTTGCACTAAGTCATCAAACAACTGGAAACTCAACCCCTCCCTATTAGTGGACCCTGCCAATCTCAAGGCCATCACCGAAGAACATCTGAATTTCTTTGAACTTAACAACCTCCCGGATATGGACTGTTTTACTCTCTGGTCGGCTTACAAAGCTTACATGAGAGGCGTACTCATTAAGTTAAATATTTACTCCAAGAGGCAGAGGACGCAGTAAGTTGACAAGGCACTTACCAAAATCAACCTCCTAGAAAAACTCAACAAACATTCCCCCTCACAAACCATAACGACTGAGTTAACCGAATCGAGACATAAACTTAGAGCCCTTCTCATATACAAATACGAAAATACACTTAGAAAAAAAAAAGCCAATTTTTACACCCTGAACAACAAGGCCAGCTCTTTACTTGCTCAACAAATTAAACCCCAGACAGTCAAAACCAAAATATCCTTGATTCACCACCCAACCACCAAAAAACCTCTGTCCAATCCACAACAGATAGCTGATGCCTTTAGTGACTATTACCACTGCCTTTACAACTTAAAAGAGGATCCAAACACCCCTCAACCAACGAAATCTCAAATACAATACTTCCTAACCTCGGTCGACATTCCAACAATTTTCCTGTCCCAACTAGCCCTTCCCTTCTCACCCCTGGAAGTCATGAACGTGATCAAATCGCTCCCCACCAATAAAATTCCAGGTGAGGGCGGATACTGTAACAAATATTATCACAAACTCGCCGACCTGTTAACGATCAGACTTGCTAGACTCTTTAAAGTCGCTGCCTCCTCTGCCTCCTTCCCGGTAGACATGCTAAGATCCCCCATTGTAACCATACCGAAACCCGACAAAGACCCCTCCATCACGTCCAACTACAGACCAATATCACTCCTTAACACTGATATAAAATTCTATGCAAAAGTACTAGCCACGAGATTACAACCTCTCCCTACAGACCTTATCCACCCGGACCAAGTGGGCTTTGCCCAGGCAGACAGGACCCAGATGCTACATGAGAGGTTTTAAACCTACTTCACCAAACCACCCAGACTCGAACGCCTTCTCTGCTCCTTTCCCTGGATGCAGAGAAGGCGTTCAATAGGGTCCACTGGGGATTCCTCCAAGATGTACTGTTCAAATTCGGTATCACGAGTAGATTCCAGAAAGCTATACTCTCCCTCTACTCCAACCCATCAGCAAAGGTCCTAACTGACGGGATGTTCTCAAAACCCTTTCAAATTACAAATGGCACACGCCAAGGTTGCCCTCTCTCCCTCATCATTTTTGCCCATCTAATGGAACCATTAGCCACCAAAATCAGACAAGACCCACGAATACATGGTACCTCTTACCATGGAAAGCCTTTTTGCTGACGACACCATTCTACTGGTATCAAAACCTGAACAGTCCCTCCAGGCGATCTATGAAGCCCTCCAAAACTTCACAGTAGTCTCATACTACAAAATGAACTCCTCCAAATCCACAATTCTTCCACTAAACATACCACCAAAACAACTTGCCCATCTCAAAAGCAATCTCCCTTACGCATGGAATGCTCAAGCCATTTCCTACTTTTGGAATTAAACTACCGCTCTCACTAACCCATCTCTACGACCTCAACTACAAGCCGCTCCTAAAACAACTGCCCCTGCTCCTACGTGAGCTCCTGACACAAAATCTCTCCACACTGGGGAGAATAGCCTCTCTAAAAATACTTATCTTGCCCAAACGAACCTATGTTTTCCCTACAGTTATAACCCCAATCCCCCAGTCCTTCTTCAAAAACATACAAAGCATCATCTCAAAATTTATCTAGGACAGTAAACCTCCCCAATGCCCGAGCCATATTCTAACCTGACACCAATATCAAGGAGGAGCAGGTCTGCCCCACATACAATCCTACTACCATGCAACAGTTCTCGAGCAATTGTACTACTGGTGGCACCCCTCACCTAACAAAATATGGTCTCAAATGGAAGTGGCCCATGCTCCATCCAACATACTGACAAACTCCCTTTTACTCCTCTCAGCAGGCTACCAACTTCCCAAATCTACCATCCCTCCAGCCATATCGGCCTCACTAAAATCCTGGCAACAGTGACCAACCAAAAATCCATTCTACCCATGAGGAAATATCCCATTCCCCTCACTGCTCTGGCAATTTTTCTCCCCAATCTCTCCACCAAACATTGGACCTCCCAAGGAATCAATTCTATAGAAGAACTCATGTTCTCAGGGGCACTGAAAACCTTTTCTGAACTACAACAACACTATGCCCTCCCAACCTCTGAGGCATACTCTTATACTAGAACATCCCACTACCAGCGAACCTCTGGCCTCCACTCATCGGCACTTATCCCAGAATCTCTTCACACCATCTTTTCACAACCATTACACCCAAAAAACGGTATCTCCTACCTCTACAAAAATAGTATGGACCGATCCTCCCATTTGCACCCATCCACACTAACCAAATGGGACAGCGAACTTAATCTCACTACCCCACTGGAGAAATGGAACAAATACTTTAAAATCACATATAAAGCCTCTCACTGTACCAATCACTGGTTCCTCTATCAAAAATAGCTCATACTCTGTGGTTCTGCAAATCCCTGAGTTCATTTTGGAAACAAGTCTTTGTCCTAATCTCCTCAATAGCCCAAACCCCCATTGCTCCTTCACCTGAACTAGCCCTCCTCCATCTCAACATAGAACAATTTCCCCCCGAAATCAAGAGTTGTGATAACCCATCTCCTTCTCATGGCTAAACTAAACATAACCAGATATTGGAAGAAACCTGAACCTCCCACTCTCACATCTACCATTGCAGATCTAAATCTGCAATGGGAGATGGAAAAAATGGTAGCTAGAAAAAACCTTGCTTTCACCAAATTCTTTTTTTTTTCCCACAATATACGTTTATTAAAGTTTCAAACAGGTACAAATATCATATTTAAGCACATTTTGTTCATCAATTTAAGTAAATCATTAGATTGACATAGGTTGTAGTATTATTATGTAACAGTAACAATAATACCATGCATAAAACAGGCATGTATGAGAAAAAACAATTAGTATACTTGTCCATGAATAACAGGAGTAAAGGAAAGGAGATAGAGTAGATAGAATGAGATTAGAAAAGAAATAAGGAGAGGGCGGGTTGGGGGGGGGGGGAGGGAGGGAGGGATTATTAGTTATTGGATGATTTTAGGTTGGTTAGGTGTACAGATATTTTTCGATTAGTTGCGAGGATTCCTGATTTGTGTATTGGTCTGTGAATCTAAAAATGAGCCAGGGATTCCAAGTTTTGTGAAATTGGTTGATTTTATCATAAGCTAATGCTGAAGTTTCTTCCATTGCATGATAGTTTATTTCCGCAAACCAATCTTTTACAGATGGGGAGTAGTTAGAGTTCCATGCTCTTTGGATTAGTGTATTAGCCGCATTGATTAAGTGTCTGCTCAAGGAGTTTTTATATCTTCTCATGGATTGCTCGGAGATATTAAGGAGGCAAAAGGTTTGTTTCGGTAATTTGTTTTGTTAAATCTCTTATTTTCCCCCCAAATGTTTTAATCTTTCTGCAGTGCCACCAGATGTGTACTAAGGATCCTGTTTCTTTTTTACATCTCCAACAAAGATCAGAGATCTGTTGGCACCAGCTATGCAGTTTGTCTGGAGTGTTGTACCAGTGAGTTAGGATTTTATAAGAATTTTCTTGAAGTTTTGTGCTAATTGAACATTTATGAGCCAATATGCATGCCTTTTCCCATTGGTGATCAGAGAAGCTTAAGTTCATAGCTTTTTCCCCTTTTTCTTTGAAAAAAATATTCTTTTCGTTGGTTGCAGATTGTAACCAGGACTAAGCTAACAATGTAGTTTTCTTAGTTTCTACTGCAGCGAGGCATTTTTGTTCAAGTTGTGTTAGTTTTCGAGAGTAAGCTGATTTGAACTTGCGTGAGCTCAAAAAGCTGCGTAATTGTGAGTATAACCAATGGGGGAAGGTAAACTCACTGCATAGTGCCTGAATATCGTCTTTGGTTTTAATGTTGTCATTTTGGAAACAGTGAGTAGCTAATAGTGGAGTGTTTGAGGTGGTGTTTGCTAAAAGTTTATTTCTGAAGCCTGGGTTAAAGTCCGGGTTGTCCGAGAGTCTTGTTAGGGGGCCTGGAATCGAAGCTAACTTGTATTTTTGTGCTGCTGTTTGAAAAGTCTGAAGGGTATTGCCTATTAAAGGATGTAGTTTTATCTGCAAAGGTAATTTAGAGATGTTGATCCAGGGGAGAAGTGCAATCCAATCTTTATTCGAACGATGGCAGTGCCAGTCAATAATCCTGGTGATATGAGTGGCTATATGGTATTTTTTAAAGTCATGTAAGTTCATGCCTCCTGAGTCTCTAGAACTCGTCATTGTAAGAAATGTTATTCTTGTTTTTTGTGGGCCCATATGAATCTCCTTTGTATGTTTTGTAATTGCTTAAAGAAGCTAAGGGGGATTTTAATAGGAAGGGTGTTCATGCAATAACGCAGTCTGGGAAGGATTACCATTTTAACAATGGCTGCTCTTCCAAACCACAAAATGTTTCCCGTGTGCCATTTTTTGAGATCAAAGGAAATAGAGGTGAGAAGGGGGGTGTAATTTTTATGGAAAATATCTTTTAGGTTTGGAGTTAACCAGACTCCTATGTATTTAAGTTGTTCTGTCTCCCACTTGAAAGGACATATCTCATGGACTTTATTTAATTTGTCTTTCGGTAATGAGATGTTTAGTACTTCTGACTTACTATAGTTTATTTTAAGGTTGGAAATGTAGCTGAAATTCTTGAATTCTTCTAGCAAGTTTGGGATGGAAGTGTGGTTTTGTGTCAAGAAAAACAACATATCGTCTGCGTAAGCAGCTATTTTGTATTCCCTGTCTGAGATTTTAAAACTGTGAATGGATTTGTTTTGGTTAACTAGTCTTATGAAGGGTTCTAAGGAAATTATGAACAGTAAAGGTGAAAGCGGGCAGCCTTGTCTTGTGCCGTTATTAATTTTGATGTTGTCAGAAAGGGATCCGTTAATTTTTACTTTTGCTGTGGGAGCTATGTAGAGAGTCGAGATCCAAGACATCATTCTGGGTTGTAGTCCAATGTATTGCAATCTGCAAACATGTAGTCCCATCCGACCCTGTTAAAGGCCTTCTCCACATCAGTGGACAGGAGTAGGCCTTCTATGCCGTCTGACTGTGCCATATGTGTAAGGTTTAGAGCTTTTACTATGTTGTCTCTCGACTCTCTGCCTGGCATAAAGCCAACTTGCTCTGGTCCGATAATTTTTTGTAAAAGAGGTCTCAGTCTTAGGGCAAGGATTTTTGCAAGGAGCTTGATGTCTATGTTCAATAAAGAGATTGGCGAATAGTTAGCACAATTGTTGGGATCTTTGTTGGGTTTCAATATGACTGTAATGTGTGCTTGCAAACAGGGCTCTGGTATGTTTTGATTATTATGTAACAAATTCAGGTTTTCAAGTAAAGGTTCCTTAAGGATGTCTATAAAGAATTTGCAGTATTGGGCTGTTAGGACGTCCGGCCCTGGGCTCTTCCCTGCTTTGAGTTCTTCTATAGCTTGTGTTATTTCACTCTCTTGAATGGGCTTCTCTAGGTTTGAGATGTTTTCATCTGGAAGAGAGGGGAGTTCACTTCTTTATAGGAAGTCTGAAATAATACTTTGCCTATCTCCCGACAAATGTTTTGGTTTATGGGCTTTGGGAAGATTATATAATTTCGTATAATATTCACAGAACTGGGCTGCAATTTTTTCTGTCTGGTGATCTATATTCCCTTCATTTTTACGAATGGAGTGAATGTTTTCTAGCATTTTTGAATCTTTTAGTGCCCTTGCCAAGAACTTCCCACCTTCATTTCCATGTTCGTAATACACTCTCTTCTTAAAAAATAAGAGGCGTCTCGCCCTTAGGCGGTGGACACGCATAAGGATTGCTTATGGAGGGCTTCTAGTCTTGAAATAGTGGAAGCAAGGTGAGAAATTCTTTGTTTGTGTTCCTTCTTGAGTCTTGAACCCCATTTTATAAATTCTCCCCTGATCATGCATTTGTGAGCCTCCCAGGTGACAAGAGGAGAAGTCTCTTTATTACTATTAGATGCAAAATAGTTTTTAAGATAGTTTGTTATATCTGCTAAGATATCAGGCTTAAGTAAAAGAGAGGGGTTTAGTCTCCATGTGCACGGTTTTGGGCACGAGTTTAATGATGTTAATGTGATGGCTATAGGGGCATGGTCAGATACAAATTGAAAGCCGATCTATGCTTCTGTAAGAGAATTAAGATCTCTTTGTGATAGGAAAATATAATCTATTCTGGAATGTTTATCATGCGATATCGAAAGTAAGTAAAATCTCTTTCTGAAGGGTTAAGAAGTCTCCAGGTATCTATTAGTGATAGGGAGTTAAGTAGCTTTTTGATAAGTCTTATTGTTTTATATGCAATGGAAGTCTTTCCATTAGAAGTGTCCTGTAATGGGCAAAGGGGGATATTAAAATCTCCACTCAGGATTAGCATACTCTTTGCGAATCCTTTCAATTCGTCTATCATTTTTTGGCAGAAAGAAGAATGTGATTTATTTGGGAAATAAACATTTGCTATTGTTGTGGGATTACCATTTAGAAGTCTTCCTGATCTGCCAACTGTTCTGAAACCTCGAAATTAGCATTTTTGCTTATTAAAGTTGCAACCCCTTTAGTTTTTGCCAAAGGGTTTGACACATAAAATACTTTAGTGAAATATTTGTTGGTAAGTTTCTGAGTCTTGTCTTTCTTGAAGTGGGTTTCTTGTAATAGCACTATTTTTGGTTTGGCTCTAGTGAGTTCCGAAAGTAAGGCGGATCTTTTCTCTGGAATGTTTAAACCTTTGGTATTATGTGATATGATTGTGGGCTGGTTCCCTAATTCAAAATAAGACATCTTTGTTTCCCTTTTCCTTTTAGGAGTGTGGAAGAGGGTAGGGGGTATGGGGTAGAGAGAGTAGAGTAAGGTAAGTATAAAAGTTGGAGCTATAGGTAGAATAGAAAAAATAGAATTAGATGAGTTTCCTCAAGGAAGACTTGCAAGGAGATTTTTATAGATGTCAAGTTAATACTGGGATATCTCCAACTTCAGCATTAAGTAACAGTGGTTACCGCATAGGATGTTTATGATTGCTGCAGTATTTATAAAATCAATCAAATTGACTATACTGGTATTATTTTGCGGGGTTAGTGAGAGGAAACAATCAACAGTTTTATGTCTTTGCAGTAAAGAAAGATGTTATTGTGTAATTAGTTAGTTTGGGCCTGTTGAGAGTTTAGCCTCTGTCACACGGCCTACATTAATAAACAGATATTACCATTTATGCATGAAGAAAGAAAAGAAGGAACCATTGTAATAACTTGTGTATGGTATCAACATTGTAAGGATCAATTGTTAGGATGCCCCTCCCGACCAGACAAGTGCTGTTAATTTTATTCAAATTGTGGGTGGTGGGGATGTCACCAGCCCCTTTATAATGTGGCTAAAAAGAGTCCAGGTGGAGATGGGCAACTGTAATAGAAAATTGAAGTAATATATACGTTAGGAAAATGAGCAAAAATATAACAAATATTAGCAAACAGTTTGTAGATTCTGGAGAGGTATTTGAGTATCCTCTTGTAGATAAAGTAGCAAAAAAAAAAAAAGGATCCTCAGGTAGCGTAGTTACAAGAAGTCTGAGGTAGAAGTTCTGGGAGATTCAGTGTTATTCTTGTGTATTAAATTTGTATGTACATCTCATTGTCCTTTTATCCGAAGTGGGAAGGAGAAGCTCAGGAACTCTACCTTTGTCAAATATTCTATAGTTTATAGAGGGTTCCATATTAGAATTATCTCCTTCTATATTTTAGTATCATATCTCACCATTGCTAGTCCACAGTATGACAGAAAAAGAAGTATGCGGATATTGAATGACCAGATATTCTCTTCCTCATGTGTTTCAGAAGTATAAACTGAACAGTGTTTGTAAGGGTCACTTACCAAGTCCTTGGATCCTCTTGGTTATTACTGGTCAATCTGAACTGAAGGGTTATTTGTCAAATAGTCTATCAGTAACAAGAAGATAAAGGATAACAATTAAGTGAAAAAATATTTCTGAACAAATCTTTACAGGTTTTTTAGAACAGTAAATGAGTGTCTATAGAAGTTGAGGCAACGAAAAAGGTCTAGCAAGGAATCTGTATAAGTAAGACCTTGGTAAGAAAGGGGAAATACAGTATACAGAGAGAGGGAGGGGATACAGTATAAAGAGGGAGAGGGTGATTTACAGTAAACAGAGAGAGGGAAGGCATATACAGTATATACAGAGAGAGGGGGGATATATATAGAAAGAAGGGATATACAGTATATACAGAGAGAGAGGGGGATATACAGTATATACAGAGAGAGGGGGGATATATACAGAAAGAGGGGATATATGGTATATACAGAGAGAGAGGGGGATATACAGTATACAGAGAGAGAGGGGGAAATACAGTATACAGAGAGAGGAGGAGATACAGTATACAGGGAGAGGAGGAGATACAGTATACAGAGAGAGGAGGGGAGATACATTATACAGAGAGAGAGAGGGGCATACATTATACAGAGAAAAAGGGGAAAATACAGTATACAGAGAGAGGGAGGGCGATACAGTATACAGAGAGAGAGGACAAGATACGGTAAACAGAGAGAGGTGGAGATACAGTATACAGAGAGAGGGAGGGAGATACATTATACAGAGAGAGAGGGGGAGATACAGTATACATAGAGGGGGAGATTCAGTATACAGAGAGAGGGGGGAGATACAGTATACAGAGAAAGGAAGGGAGATACAATATACAGAGAGAGAGAGAGAGGGGGAGATACAATATACATAGAGAGGGGGAGATATAGTATGCAGAGTGAGAGGGGGAGATACAGTATACAGAGTGAGAGGGGGAGATACAGTATACAGAGAGGGGGGGATACAGTATGCAGAGTGAGAGGGGGAGATACAGTATACAGAGAGGGGGGATACAGTATAAATAGAGAGGGGGGAGATACAGTATACAGAGAGAGGGGGGAGATACAGTATACAGAGAGAGGGGGAGATACAGTATACAGAGAGGGGGGATACAGTATACAGAGAGAGAGGGGGAGATACAGTATACAGAGAGAGAGGGCTATATACAGTAAACAGTGACGGAGGGGATATACAGTATAAACAGAGAGAGAGGGGAATATACATAGAGATAGGGGATATACAGTATATACAGAGAGAGAGGGGATATATACAGAAAGAGGGGATATACAGTATATACAGAGAGGGGGGGTATACAGTATATACAGAGAGAGGGAGATATGTACAGAGAGAGGGGGATATGCAGTATATACAGAGAGAAAGGGGAATAAAGTATATACAGAGATGGAAATATAGCAGTATACATATAATATACAGTGTTGCAAGGGTGATACAGTATAGAGAGTGGGAGATACAGTTTATAGAGGGGGATACTGTATATAGCATGGGATACAGTATAGAGGGGGAGATGCAGTATAGAGAAGGGGATACAATATAGAGAGGGGGAGATACAGTATAGAGAGGGGGATACATTATAGAGAGTGGGATACAGTATAGAGAGGGGGAGATACAGTATAGAGAAGAGGAGATACAGTATAGAGAGGGGGATGCAGTATAGAGAGGGGGAGATACAATATGAAGAGGGGGAGATACAGTATAGAGAGGGGGAGATACAGTATAGAGAGGGGGATACAGTATACAGAGATATGCATTGAAAAGTTTTTTCTCTATCTTCGTAACATTTGGTAGTCATAGCCCAAAAAATTCTAGGAGGTATAATTTTTTTTATATCATTGAGGAAATGTGAGAAATTACGTAAATATCATACAATCATTCCATAAACACATGCCACATACACTGCATATATCAGTTGAAGAAAATATGCTTATAAAATAGTTTATTATTTGCCAATAAAAATCATTTTCATTTTAAAAATCTGGTCACCTTAGGCTAGAGGCTGGAGATTAATAGAAGTATGTGTGGTGCAGCAAGTCCAGGGACAGCTGGAGGACGCCTGAGACCCAGGGAGTGCCTGTCGGGCTAGGCCTCAAAGATGACAGAGGCTGCGGAAAGGTGGAAGAGACTGCGGCCTAGGCCTAGCAGCGCTCAATATTCAGGCCGGTCCTTAGGTGGGGTTGTGGGGATTTTGTCCTGGGGTTTGGATGGCTCACCAGTCCTGCTGGGGCAAGGATGCCGCTGGATAGATGGTAGGCCTGAAGCTTCAAAAGATGGCTACGGTCGTGGGGAGGTATGCGCTGTTTCAGCCTGGATATCTCCTCGGATGAGTGAAAAATCCAATCAATTTCTGGTCTGTTGCCTGGCAGAGGGTTAGGAGGATTGCTTAGGGGAGTTTTTTGTGTTCCACAGACTTTTGGAGAGGGATTAGAGTCTGTATGCCCGGAGCTCTTCTCCTATATAACTGCTGCCGTTCACGTCCACATTGCAGGGATTTTAACAAACTTTGTTGCAGTTTCCTACCTTCTGTTATTCTTTAAAGTTCTAATGTTTATTTGAGAAGATCACAGCGGTAAGGTGCAACGTTTCAGCACTACACAGCACTGCTTCGTCAGGCTCATCGTCACATGCCTGACAAAGGGGTCTTGCAAATTTTTGTCATGTATACATCATTATCTCTATATACATCATTCATGAACTTAAAATACAGGATAGTCTATATATTGTACATCAGGCATATACATATGGACTTGGAGATAGGTTATCTAGACTAAGTAGAGCAAAGGAGTCAAATTTCTCACAAGTGTTTTCAACCTCGGAGAGCATATATAGTCCATCTCCCCTCACATCCATCCCCTACCCATGAGGCAATGGAGGCGATTATGTTAACACCTAGGTATATTTGAAGTTGCTGTTGAATACCTAGCTATCGCATGTATCAGATTTGGAGAGACATCTATCCCAGATTTTCAAATATTTCTAAGGGCATTTTCTGTGTTCATAGTAGATCATTTTTTTCTAAGGTAACACGTTATTAATTTCTCATATTCAATATCATAGATTGGGGGTTGTTGTCTGCATCCAAATCTTCGTGATTGTTTTCCTGACCAGGTAAAGTGTTTCTCTCAAAAAGGTTGCAGTGTATATAGCTATATTAATATCAGGGATCAGCCCCGAGCAGACAAATCTTGGGTTCTAGGGTAACAGGGGTCCCCATGTCATCATGAAGGAATTTAACGATTTGAAACCAGAATGTTTGAATCATTAGGCATGTCCAAAGTAAATGATAGAAAGTGCCTAGGTCAGAATTACACAGCCGGCAAATTGGACTTCTAGTGGGTTGAAATCTATTAATTCTCTGTAGGGTGAGATATGTTCTGTGTAGTATGTATAATTGTGTCAAGCGGTCTGAGATCTTGGGAGAAACTTATTTTAACCCTTCCATGATTTCGTCCCAGTCTTCGTCTTCGATTACCCCTAGGTCTGTTTCCCATTTAGTTTTTAGCATTGTATGCAAGGGTTGTAGTATTGGGTAGATGAATAGTCAAGTAAAGGGTAGAAATCAATCGTGAGGGTTCATCACCTTGTATTACTGGTATTAAAGGGGGGGGTGATTAGTGAACAGTACCTATCTGAAAATTGTGTGGTAAGTGCATGCCTGAGTTGGAAGTATCTAAAAAGCAGGCTGTTGGGGAGTGAGAATTGTTTGGAATGTTTTGGGTCCATTAGTGGTAAGTACTTGATGCAGATATATTATTCCATGGTCAAACCAGATCTTGGGGTCAGGGATAGTGAGAAATTCTGGAAGGTCCCTATTAAACCATAAAGGTGTGTGGGTGTGAGTGTTTGCCACTTTCACTTTTTTAAGATATTGCACAAAATATGTTGATGGTGAGAGGCTATGTCTTTTTTTTTGTTTATTACATACGGGTCTTGATGTATTCCAGATGATGGTCTGTAAAGGCGTATAAGCAGGGTGTTTGGGGTTTCCACCAGTCAGAGATTGGTAATGGACAGAGTCTGTCTTCATCAAGTGGTAGAAATGTGATGCTTGGGAAGCAAGGTAGTAGTCGTAAAAGTCAGACAAGACCACACCCCCAAAATTGGCAGGGTTCTTTAATGTTGTCCAGGAGAGTTTATGTCTACTGGGTCCCCAGACAAAGGAGTTCAGAGTGGAGTCTATTGTCTTAAATATTTTTTTGGGGTATAGGGAGAGGGGTGTGCCAAATCATATATAGTACCTTAGGTAGTAATACCATTTTGATGATATCGTCCTGACACTCCCAGTGGAAGTCGTGCCCATATTTGAGTTTTGGCTTTTATCAGAGCATATAGGGGTTCTATGTTAAGGGTCACATAGTCAGATAGATTTCTGGTGATCATTACCCCTAGATAATTAATCGAGAAAAACCCTAATAAGTGGTATAGGGTGGTCTGTGTGAGGAGTGGGGAATTGATCTAGAGACAGGATCTGCGATTTGGACCAATTTATCTGCAATCCAGAGTGAAGGCCCATATTTTCTCTTGTGGGCAAGGCTTGAGTGAGAGAGTCTTCTGAATATGCCAGGTATAAGACCATATCGTCGGCATATAAGCCTAGCTTTTCAATAAAATCTCCAACTCTTAGTCCCTTCATACGATCATTGGTTCTAATTGCAATGGCCAGTGGTTCAACCACCAGTACATATAGTTGGGGATAATGGGCATCCTCTGATAGCCACCCTTTGACCAGTACTCTAACTTTGGGTGCCTGATATAGAAGTTTCGCCTACTTGATGAATTTTGGGCCAAACCCATAGCGCCGTAAACATCCCCACAAGATTTCCCACTCCATGGAGTCAAAAGCTTTGGCAGCATCTAATGCCACTACCACTCTCATACCCATTTCGTCATGTGCGGCCTGTATATTCATTAGTAGCCTTCTAATATTCATTGCCGTGCTTTTCCTGGCATAAAACCATTTTGATCTGGGTAAATCAGTCTGAGAATTACCTTAGTGAGGCGAGATGCCAATATCTTTGCAAGAATTTTTATGCCAACTTGGAGCAGTGAGATTGGTCTATATGAGTCCGTGGAGTGGGGGTCCTTCCCTGGTTTGGGGGTGACAATTATTTTTGCTTCTCGCATGGAGTCGGGTAGTGATTCCCAGTCAAAAAAAATACGCCCAGGAAGATGTCAGTGGTATGACGAAACCGGTAGGCGATACACTACAGACGTGCGACCCTGCGCTCCTACGGCCGTATTACTTGGTATTTTAGTCCTGGACAACTACATGTGAGCTATCTTTTATCTTGGAAAATGTGAGTGACACTTACCCTGTCTGCTTGTGTGTTTAATAAACATATAAACGGGATTACACAATTGTACTGCATATTTGTCATTACATTCCCTGAGGACCGGTGGAGGATTCCCATGCCATGCTGAGGAGTGTATTGGAACTTATAGGAGCTACACCTGATCCTAATAGGGAGTGTTTACATCCCTGCAAGCGCTCTTTGGCTACTCCATTAAATTGGAAGCTAAATAGCTCTGGTAAGCAGCTCCATTATCAGAGGTGGTGGTTCCTGTCACTCTATATATGGATTATTTTTACTGGGTGTCCGTTTCTTTTTATATGAAAGACTTTCTCTACACGCTACACAAGCTTGCTAAATAATTGTATGCCTTATTTAAACCTGGACTAAATTTTCCCTTTTACACTTAACCATTTACTGTCATGTGGATATAATGATCTGCATTTATATGTGTAATTTTTTATGCTACGTGCCGCTGCTTGTGTTTTGTTTGATATTCTGTTATATTCTTTGTAACATTTAAAATATGATAGTTTTCCTTCATTTTTATATTTTTTAAATGCTCTTTTTTATCATTTATAACTTTTTTAACTTTGGCCTGTTCTGTGTTCATCAATGCCAATTTTCCCTCCCAGTCTAAGTCCGGGAGAGCAGCCCTCATCCTTGTAAAATTTGCTCTCTTAAAGTTAAGTGTTTTTATCTTTCCCGTATGTGTTTGTTGCTTGCAGCTTACATTAAATAAAATCATGTTATGGGCACTGTTACCCAGATGTTCTTTTATATGAATATTGGTAATAAGCTATGCAGGGTTTGAGATTACCAGGTCCAGAAAAGCGTCATTCCTAGTTGGGGCCGTAATAAATTGGACCATAAAATTGTCCTGTAATAGGTTTATACATTTTTGCCCTTTAACTGTCCCAGCAGTGCCATTACTCTAGTTAATTTCCAGGTAGTTAAAATCCAACATTATTATCACTGTCCCAGCCCATGCAACTCTTTCCATCTGTGCAAGGAGCTGATTCTCCCTCTCCTCTTTAACACTGGGAGGTCTATAACAAACTCCAATGATAACCTTTGTAGTGTGCACACCCATATGCACATCTACCCATAATGCTTCAGACTCATCACACTCTCCATCAACTAGGTCCTCATTCACACTCCCTTTGAGATCACTTCCCACATAGAGACCGGCACTACCACCCTTCCGTTTTACCCTGTCTTTCCAAAAGAGAGCATAGCCAGGAATATTAACCACTTGCCGACCGTGTAGCGTAGATACACGGCGGCAAGTGGCACCCATTGTTGTGGGAGGACGTTATATAATGTCCTCCCAGAAACGCGCTCCCGCGCGCCCCCTGAGGCGCGCACCTGGAAGCATCCATGACCGCCGGATCTGTGAGACCCGGCGCATCACGGATCATGGTAAATGGCCGCTTGGAGCGGCCGTTTACCACGTGATCGCTCCGTCCAATGACGGAGCATCACATGTAAACAAGCCGGCTTGTCTCCCCCCTCTCCGCACCGATCGGTGCAGTGTGACAGGGGAGGGGGGAGAAGGGGGAGAGAGGAGATGCAGCGGTGCTGTGGGCAGGATCTGAAGTGCCCACAGCACCGCTATGTAACAGGCAGGGACCCCCTCATCACCCATTCACCCTCATACATGCCCACCCATCCGTCACCCATACATACATGCCCACCCATCCGTCACCCATACATACATGCCCACCCATCCGTCACCCATACATCCATGCCCACCCATCCCTCACCCATACATCCATGCCCACCCATCCGTGCCCACCCATGCATCCGTGCTCACCCATCTGTCACCCATGCATCCGTGCTCACCCATCCGTCACCCATGCATCCGTGCTCACCCATCCGTGTCCACCCATCCGTCACCCATGCATCCGTGCTCACCCATCCGTGTCCACCCATCCGTCACCCATGCTCACCCATCCGTGTCCACCCATCCGTCACCCATACATCCGTGCTCACCCATCCATCACCCATGCATCCGTGCTCACCCATCCGTCACCCATGCATCCGTGCTCACCCAT
>BLSH010135735.1:156163-171050 GCA_018402905.1 Glandirana rugosa
AACAAAAAAAACGCAGTAAGATTTGTCACGTAGAAAAGAAGGAGAAACATTACTCTTTCTTTTCCCCCCCTCTATTACCACCACTCTTACTGTTAAAAGTTTGATTGTTATGATTGGAGAGATTAAGATTGGTTCAAACAATGGATCATCCTACTGTACTTGGTATAGTCCAAGTCGACTGCTGTGGTTGGAGGGATTTCGAACTCCCTGCTCTTTTGACATAGGTACGGTCGGTGACGTTCTTCGACGAGTTGGTGTAGTTTCTGACTCCTCATAGAAAAATAAATATAATAAATCGAAGTACATAAAATCGTCCCCATTGCTATTTTGTAGGGTTTAACAAAAAAAATTTACGTGGAGGTTGCTCGAATTGTTAGTTTGAAAATTGTCATTCTCACCACCATTATCTCCCCCCCTTTTCTTTCTCATTACAAAGAGGAAGAAAAGATGCACTGTTTAGAATGACGCAAAAAAAACAAATCAAAAACAAAATAATGGCCACTGAGACTCCCACTGCGATCTAATGAAACAAAAAATGCAATTTTCCAACTTTACAGCTCCCTTGTTGTCTCCTCAGGTTCACCATCAGGACTGCTCCAGAACCTCTGGAATTCCCTATCCCAGTATGTCTAGTCAGGCCCTACCCTTTTCACCATTAAGTGACCCTCGAAAATTAATTTACTCAGGGACACAGAATCTCTGGGAGTAAATAGAGATGCATGGTGGCATTGGGCAGGAAGCAGGTGTGAAATACACTTGGGGACACACAGATAGTCTGCCAAGTACATTAACATACCTTAGCCTGGGGTGATGAGCTAGATTTGAAAAGAAAGTGATGGCTGGGTGTGTATTGAATTGAATTACCCATGGGGGGGTCTACTTAGTTTTGAACACAACTCTTGTGGGTTGCTTGCAAGTTAAAGTTCCACTTTGACCAAAATAAGAATATCACAATTTGTACATTTCCTACAACCAATTATAAACCTCTGTAACTCTTACTTTCACGTTCCTACAAAATAACATATTATTACATACAAACAATAAGAATAAGACAAACATTTAGATACAAATGCAAAGGGAGAGATTTCATAGTTACCATGCTACTTAAAAAAAAAAAAACTTAAGCAAGACAAAGATGAAAAGCAGACGGAGTAAACACACAATTGCTTAGGTTGGGCTTTAGCCAGCAACGTTCTTTCCAAGGGCTAACACGATACATTCCACAATGACCAGAAAATCATGTAATACACATCCAATCCTTCCCCGGCTGCCCTTAGTGGATCACGTAACTACGGCTTTCCCCTCTGGCCAGATATACAAAATGCGCATCACCCGGCCTGAAAGCGCACCCTGCATATCCTGTTAATACACCATAATAGATTTCTGAAGCCGCAATATCACTATATCCAGCGTCTTTGTTGTCTGGAGCCTGGTCCTAATCCAGTAATGAACTTCTCCCACCTCCAGACATCAAAGGAACATCCACTTTTTGAGGGGTCACATGGCCTGAGCCCCAAACACAGACTTTATGTACCGCAAAGCTGTTTGGCTAGATTAAGAGGCCTCGCTTCCCCCCTCATACATGGACGGCCCATTGCCCATGTTGATTCGACTCGACTTTTGCACCAAGTTTAGGAGCAAAACTGCCGGGTGCCTTCTTTCGCAGTGCTAGCTTGCTTCCGACTCCGATTAGTATACTCCCCGCCGGTCAGCTAGAAACCTCCACCCGGTGGATTTGTACGGCTATACAGCTCAGCAACCACTCCACGCTCTCCCCACCCCCGGTACTGACACGGTTACACGTGGGCGGGTTTCAGAATCTGCTCCTCACACGTTGAAGACTGGAACAAACGTGTCGCTTTCTCCCATTTCACGTAGACCGGCCCAAAGTACACATTCGTTCTGACCTAACCCATGTAGCCAAACAGCCACAGAAGTACAATTAAATCCTCACTATACAAACCTTGGCTTCAGTCTATTTCCTAATGTTAGACTAAAGAAATGGAGATGCCGGTTACTGATTACACACTGAAAGGTATAATGTCTCTACCTGGAACACAAACTACCGTAGAAAACACTATTCCTATAACACTAACCACAAATTAGTGCAAAACAAACCTGATTTTAAACAAAACTGAATCCAATACAAGAATGGAGTCATACTCCACACTGTAGTCTATCATTGAAAATCAATGGTTATACAACAAAAACCCTATGAAAAAGCTGCTTAAACATAAATGCCTACATAAAGCTGAAAAAGATATAAAAACAAAACAACTATATCCAAAACCAAAGATAAAAAACGAAAACAGATGAATTGTATAAAGACGCTAAATCTGAACAAGTCAAACAAAACTGGCTAAAACAGATGCAAAAATCCTGTTAAAACATCATGTAATGACTCTTATAAAAAGTTTCCTTTCCAAACAAAAATGTAAAAACAGTTAAACATGCAAAAACAAAAACGATGATGCAACGGAATTCAATATGGCATCTCAGCCATGTGGCCCCTTCGTCACTACTGCAAGATGGCGGCCACACCATGTGGGTTTCAATCCCCACAACACAAAATGGCAGTAAGTGAAGCAACATTACAACCCCATGGCCCTCTTTACTAGGAGAAAATTACGCCAAACACGTGATGGAAACAAAACGACCACACCGAGAACCACCAACCACAGTACAAATACATGGATTTCGGTGTTAGAACACTAAAAACGCATAACACAGAATTTATCAACCGGATTTGAAATACAGCATAGAAATTAACCATCCTCACTGAATGCTGATTTTCAGCTGCACGGCGCCATTCGCCACTAGAAACTCAGTCCAAAACCGGGACAGCCATGTGCTACTCAAACTTCAGCGTCTAAAATAACCAACAGGCAGAACCAGGGCTGAATTACAGTGTAAAAAGCACAAAATCTCTTTACGATTACAATACTGTGTCTAAACTAAATTTGCTGCCAAAAATCAAAAAGGCACAATTTCGTAAGCAAAGTTAGCACAAAAAGACCTCTATACGCTGTAATGTTAACTCGGTTTCACACTTAAAGCTGAATAGCCGTCTAACAACAGATGTCTCTACCAAAAAATGAATTACAGCTGGGACTACGCAAAACAACATTACAACAAAAATGATTCTACTGGAGGGGGCGTGTCCTGGCCACGTGAGGAGATGGCCGCCTGATAGCTGAGCTCTGCCACTCCGTTCTCTTGCCTAGCGTTTCCAGCCTAGCCACAGCAATCATTTACCCCCCGGTGAAGAGGGGAACCCGCCAGGACCCGACCGGACTATGCCCAAAAAAGAAAAACAGGCTCAAGGGTCACGAAAGCTCCTAGACTTCATGAGGCCTGCTCAAAGTATTGGCGCCGCACAGCAGAGCGGGGAAGGAGGGGGGCGGATGGAGCACACGGCTTCTACACACGAGAGTGCCGCTGCAGAGATGGACGACACACCAGCGCCTGCAAAACCACAATCCCCTGCTTCAGGAGACAGAGGTAAGAGACTAGCAGAGTTTCCTCTACAATCTCCTGACAAACAGCCACCTAACAAGAAACAGCATGGTGCTGAGACTTACAGTCCCACAACAGGAGACACGTCCATTCCCCCACTAGCAACCTTCCCCACATCTGACAACCCTGCCTCGGAGCAGGCAATTAAAGCCATGCTGCTAGCATTACAAGCGGACCTACACAGGGACTTTAAAACTTCCATTGTTCAACTACAGGAGGAAGTAACCTCCCAAACAGACCACACAACTCACATAGAGCAACACTTAGAGGAAGCCACTAAAGCCCACAACAAGATGGTTGATATACAAGACGACCAAGCGACCATAATACAAATGCTTCGCTTAAAGGTCGCTGATTTAGAGGACCGGTCACGTAGACAAAATATAAAGATTAGAGGAGTATCAGAGTCCCTAGCTGCCTCAGAAATCATCCCATATCTACAGCAGCTCTTCCGGAAGCTCATACCCTCTCTTACCACTAAGGATCTACTCATAGACCGGGCACACAGGATCCGCAAGCCGCAACACCTGCCTGCCTCAGTCCCCAGAGACATTCTTGCGAAGCTACACTATTTCCATGTGAAGGAGAGTATCATGAGCACAGCGAGATTACTACACTCTCTACCAGAGCCTTTCAACAAAATACTGCTGTTCAATGACATTTCTCCTGCCACTTCCCAAGCACGCAAGACTTTCTCTCAGGTTACAGCAATCCTGCTGCAACATAAGATCCCCTATAAGTGGGTATACCCCACCAAGTTACTAATAACCCATAACAACCAGCAGGTCTCGGTCCTGACCCCAAAGGAGGGCATCAAGCTTCTAAATAACTGGGGCATCAGCACTCAGGAACCACCACCAACTCCAAACAGGGATCCACATCCGAGAATGCATAACCCCTGGGCATCCAGATCTAACACATAATAGACTGAACGTCGGGCCCCCCAACTCATCCACAGGAGAAGGGTACCTAAAGGCTGGACATATACTTATGTTTCGGAAGCAGCCAAGGAGTGAATGAGTCATGCTAGACACTAGTCACATCCCTCAGGGAATTAGTGTGCTAAGCACACTGTCCTACATTACAGTTTAAAGTTGCAAGTCTGCTTACTAACTCCTTTTGGTATTTGTTAAAAACCTTTTTTTTTTTTTTCCTTTTCTTATTTTTTTTTTGATCTATCTGATCTAAGGTTGGCGCTACTCATTGAACAGTGAGATTCTCATTACGATATATTGAGGGTTCCATGCTTGCGTGGTTGCTATAAGCCCCGCGCAACTGTGAAACCCCACAACACAAGTGACTGTCTCTTGATATTGTAACATACTGTCACGGAACGGTAGAAGGAGTAGACCCTAGGTAACACTAGGAGACTAATGTCCCCGCTCCCCTCTTACTGTGATATGTCCCTTACAATTGTATCCCTGAACGCGAAGGGACTAAACAGTCCCTTTAAACGTTCGCTACTATGCTGTGAAGCCAAATCGCAGAAAGCGAATGTCCTGTGTGTCCAGGAGACACACTTCACTGAAATCAACCCCCCAAAATGCTCACGGCTATTTCCGATCTGCTTTCACACACGATCGGATCAGAAGAAGAGGGGAGTAATGATAGTGATTAGCTCTTCCGTGGCCTTCAAACTCACCCATATAGATCAAGACCCAGCAGGTAGATACATAATACTATCTGCCTCCTTCAACAACCAACCATTAGTGATTGCAAACATATATTCCCCTAACACCCACCAAAAGCGTTTTTATAAAACAGTCTTACAGAAACTCCAACACTTCCCTAAAGATCAACTCATTATTTGTGGGGATTTCAATGAGGTCATTGACCCCCTCTTGGATTCCTCCAAAAAAAAATGAAGAAAATCCACAGCTCTGTCATCCCTAGTCTCTAGAGAGGATCTCTATGATCCCTGGAGATGTCTACATGGCGCAGAGAGGGACTACTCCTTTTACTCGACCTCACAAAGATCCTATTCCATGATTGACCTCTTTCTGACCTCCAAAGCACTCCTTCAAAAAGTTACAAAACCAACTATTGGCAGTATTACATGGTCTGACCATGCCCCCGTAATGATAGCCCTTCTGCTAAACTCCCAAACCCCCAAATTTAACTTATGGCGTTTAAATCCCACTCTCTTCTGTGCCACGGAGAGTCGGGAACGAGTGAAATCTGAAATTCGCTCATTTTTTGAAACCAACACAGGATCAGTGTCCAGTCCCGTCACAATGTGGAATGCACACAAGGCAACACTAAGAGGGATCTTCATAAAATTAAGTGCCCAGGAGAAAAAATTGAGAAAAAACACCCTAGATAACCTCCTTAAGCAAATCAAGAACTTAGAATCCACACACAAAAGGAACCCCAAGGACTCCATAGCTACAGAACTAAACAAATTACGAAATGAATTTAGCTCCCTCTTTCACAAAAGTCACGATTACTATATCAGGTGCCTAAGTCTCTCCTGGTATTCCCAGGGGAATAGACTGGGTAAATTCCTAGCACAACAGTACAAGCGGAGGGCTGCGAAAAAGAGGATTGAATTCCTGATAGATGACCAAGGTCGTAAATTAATAAACCCTAAAGACATAGCAGACTGCTTCAGCTCTTTTTACTCAAAACTATATAACCTGGCACACGATCAGCAAGAACCCAAACCCACTTCACAGCGAATAAGCGAGTTCTTAGACCCACTACACCTCCTCTCCATTTCCACAACCCAGCTAGAGTCCCTATCAGCACCCTTCACACAAAATGAAATCTTACGCACCATAAAAAACCTCCCCATGCACAAGGCTCCAGGCCCTGACGGATTTGGTAATGAATAGTATAAAACCTTCTCTGATCAATTGACCCCACATCTATGCGACACTTTCAATTCCTTCCTAGAAACAGGGCAGATCCCCTCGGAATCACTAGAAGCAACCATAACAATCATACACAAAACCGGTAAAGCCCCCCCAAGACCCAGCCAATTATCAACCAATTTCATTATTAAACACAGACCTTAAAATTCATACCAAACTATTAGCCACACGTCTAGCCAATCACATCCCTAATCTCGTCCACCCTGACCAGGTGGGCTTCGTACCACACAGACAAGCATCTGATGCCACCCGCAGATTTATAGACATCATTGGGTGGGCCGAGCACTGTCGAACGCCTTCTCTGCTAATATCATTAGATGCGGAGAAGGCGTTTGACAGGGTTAATTGGCTATACCTAACCCTGGTCCTACGCAAATTTGGGATTCAAGGTCCCTTCCTGAACGCTATATTAGGTTTGTATTCCAACCCTAAAGCCAGGGTTTTAACCTCAGGATTATTATCATCACCCTTTCCCATCACCAATGGGATGAGGCAGGGGTGCCCCCTATCTCCCCTGATATTTGCTCTGACTATCGAACCCCTTGCCCAAGCCATCCGCGAAAACACATCCAAGGCCTGAAGATTGGAGGGAACCAACAAAAAATAGGCCTATATGCGGATGACATAATCACCTGCGTAACGGAACCGACTAGCTCCCTACCCCCCCTCTGTGATCTACTATACACATTTGGACAGATATCTATGTACAAAGTAAACCATTCTAAATCATCCATGTTAGGGATCGCCCTATCTCCCCAACTCAAAACTTCCATCTCTAACACCTCCCCATTCTCCTGGGCAACAAACTCCTCAATGTCATACCTAGGCATTCAGTTGACCTCCCCACTGGACATGATCCTGCGCACTAACCTATCTTCTTTACAGCAGAAACTACAAGACATCTCCAAAAATCTCCTCGGCACATCAGCATCTTGGGACATTGCCAATACCAGTACTAAAAACGGACATATCGAAACTACAAGCCACAATTAACAAATTTATATGGGCTGCTCGCAAACCCAGGATCAAAGCAGCCTTGCTCAGCACCCCCAAAGCCCACTTCGGCCCAGGAGTCCCGGACCTAAAAACTTACTACAGGGCTACTATCCTGGCCCAAACTAAAAGCCTCTGGAATGCCCCGGAATCACAGAGATGGGCAGAAATCGAGAAAGAAGTTATCACGTACAACCCTCAGCAACTCTTGACAGCGATATGGCTGGGGTACCATCCTCCGTGAGACAAATTGCTTCAAGTTTACACACGCAAGTGTTACAACACCTCCCTTTCTCTGCACTATCTCTGATTACGCCTGACTTACCTATGCAGAGGTGGGTCTCATTGGGCATTGAATCCGTAAGTCACTTATTCAAACAACACCAACTCATGTCCTTCCATTGTCTCAATGAACTTTATAACATCTCAAACAAGGACTTTTATGCGTTTCTGAGGATCCGACATTGCCTCTCCTCCATAAGTTTCACGGAAGATATCTCAACTAAGGAAATTGTCTCCTTCCTTAACTCTACCAACAAAAAAGTTCGGAGCATATCCCTACTATACAACACCTTGATGAGACAAACAGCTATGGATAAACCAGCACCCATCTTGTTATGGGAAGAAAACCTGAAACAGAAATTCCCCATCTCAGATTGGCAACGAGCCATGCAGGCCCCATTGAGATTCTCCAGAAACATCTCCCATTGGTAAACGCTCCTGAAAATACTACACTGCTGGCACTACACACCTGTAAGACTATCCCAGATGTACCCTTCTCACTCTAGAGATTGCTGGAGGAATTGTAAACAAGACAGGCACATTTTGCACATCCTGTGGGAATGCCCGTCCATTTCTTGTTTCTGGACGGACGTTGCCACACTAATTGGAGATGTCACAGGAAGATACTCCAAAATGACCCCACAGTTAGCTCTTTTCGGTCTTGACCTCGGGGAGTGGCACGCCAAATTTCATCCCATAATAACTCATATCTTGGTAGCTGCTCGTCTCCCTATAACCAGGGTCTGGAAAAAGGCAGCCCCACCCACAATACAAGATGCTATTGCAATATTAAACGACCAACTACTCATGGAACACCTGTACTCTAAAGCTCACATGCTATTAAAGAAGTTCCATGAGTGGTGGCAACCCTGGATGTTAGATCCTAGAGTTAAAAAATGTATATAAGTAACCCAGACCCAATAACCTCAGCCGAATTGAAAAAGGCCGGGTTACTAATAAACCCTGCCCAATGTCATGCTCCCCGGGGAAAATACTGAGAGGAACTAGGTCCTATACTCGAGATAAACTCACTGTTCCAATCAATCTATTATAATCAATCCAAAATGCTTGTATGCCAATATCAACCAACATATTTTTTTTTTCTTTCTACACCCCCTGCCCTCTGTGTTTACCCTACCCCCTTCCCTCCCCCCCCACCTCCCTTTCCCTTTTCCTTTTTGTATATATCTACTATGTTAAAAGAACCAAGCTGCGTTTGGGCCACTGCGCAGTGGGCCTCCTGTCAGGTCCCGGACACAGTTGTGTTCCCGCTAGGGGTGTCCTGGCTCTAACCTGGGGCCCTCCTGTGTGGACGTTGATGCAAACCAAGACCCCAATCCTAACTAGACCTATAACAAATACAGCACCTCATCACAATCGGTTGTGTCACATGCTTTCTGTATTGGAATTATTGTAACCACGTAAAGTTATACAGTTCTCCCTTTTCCTTTTCTCTTCTGTAAGTTCACTCAGAAAATTTAATAAAGAACATTGAACAAAAAAAAAAAAAAAATGATTCTACTGGAAATGGAATTCAGTACAATAACAAACTATTTTCACTTGAGACTGAAATATTGCACAAAATCAAAGCAATTTGATTTGATGAACTGAATTTCCTGCAGACAATTACTTAATTCCACAAAATGCTGAAATTATGTCCAAAAGCAAGTTCAGCAGAAACAAAATTGAAATTGTAACAGTTTTACAACAAAATGGTGGTAACTTACGCCATTCCCACCAAAAGCAGCCCAATTTGAAATTTTTCTTCTTACAGACTGACTATACAATCCGAGACTCCAAATGAATTACCGCCAAAATTACAACATAGCACACACAACACTGATACAGATCACGCATTCAAAGCATATCTATAATCATACTCATAGCAAAGCATATTCATAAAACACACACACCAATCACACACTCAAAGCATACAGTTACTCATAACACACACTTTAGGTGTATTGATTAGGACCTATAGAGGACAAGTATAGGTTTTCTTCCTAATGAATAGACCTAACTACAGTGATAACAAAGCAATTAAAACCCCCGCCATTATGCAATAAGAGGAAAAACAGGTTCATTTAGCAAAGCAGAATTTACCTGACACAGCGGACAGAGAAAACAACATCCTGGACTCAGGACAGCAAAAGATTTAAAAAATTTAAATAAAATTGGTTTTACCAATAGCCGGCTGTTTTGATGTCCTGTCTGGATCGCTTCCTCCCTTCGGTCCGCTGTGACGTAAATTTCTGTAGGCTCCAAAAATTCTCTGGCTCACCATCTGTAAGGGCAATTATAATACCTTGTATGCATTATATTTTGCCTGCACTAATAAGGGCACTCGTGTTAAAGCAAGTAAGACAGACACAAATAGCTGTTCACATTGCAAGCTCGCAGGGTTGTCCTGTGTGGCCAAGCTTTCAGGCTTTATTTATAGGAATAAAATAGGGGTAACAAAGAAACTTGGTGGCTTCACAATCAGCCAATCAGCCTCCAAGGCACAGTCACATGACATGAGCTCAATACAAAACCACCAACCAATGACACACTTGTTTATATTCAAACGATACAATAGAAGAGGCGTGCATGCATGGGGGTTGGCCGGCCTGTATGAGCAACAGCTGTCTCCAGATAACAATGAAAGCCATGTGGACACATGGTTTCCATTGAGACCAATACGCTGTCTCACAGAGGCCCTCCAAGCAAAATGGCATACATGCAAACCTCGAACTGTCATTACAACATTCGCTATCAAATACAGCTCTATGAACTATACTCCATGGCGATTATACTACTGTTCCATTAAAGGGTAAATTATGCACAAAGGAATATAGCTGTAGATTTCTGTCACATTGATCAGATGCGACAGAAAGCTTACAGATCATTATCCTTACATAAAAGGCAATACTAATTCCATAAGGCAAGTAAGCCGCCGCCAAGCAGATCAATCTGTACATAATACAGGGGCCCCCGATTGACGGTAATACACCCGCACCACAGAACGTGCATTGCACCTCAAAGATCCGGACCGGCATTTGCTCCAACGTTAACCGCTCAGGGCGCCTGCTGGCCAGGATGATTGGGCGGGTAGCGTGTAGTTATCAAATAATGGAAGGTTTCCATTGTAAATGGCCTTTCCTCAGTATCCGTTAAAGCCATAATCGCTGTACACAGAGAATATCGTTAAACCGACACTGAGAGATACTGTGACAATACATAATAAATACATCCTAAATGTCCACAACAATGGGGAGCAGGTGTGTTAAATTTGGTGTTATTGCTTTCACTTTCTCATACTGGTCACTGGAAGGTCAACATGGCACCTCATGACAAAGAACTCTCTGAGGATCTGAAAAAAAGAATTTCTGCTCTACATAAAGACGGCCTAGGCTACTAGACGATTGCCAAGACCCTGAAAATGATCTGCAGCATGGTGTCCAAGACAGGTTCCACTCAGAACAGGCCTCACCATGGTCGACCAAAGAAGTTGAGGGCATGTGCTCAGCGTCATATCCAGAGGTTGTCTTTGGGAAATACACGTATGAGTGCTGCCAGCATTGCTGCAGAGGTTGAAGGGGTTGGGGGTTAGCCTGTCAGTGCTCAGACCATACATCGCACACTGTATCAAATTGATCTGCATGGCTGTCTTTCCAGAAGATGATGCACAAGAAAGCTTGCAAACAGTTTGCTGAAGACAAGCAGACTAAGGACATGCATTACTGGAACCATGTCCTGTGGTCTGATGAAACCAAGATAAACGTATTTGGTTCAGATGGTGTCAAGCATGAGTGGCGGCAACCAGGTGAGGAGCACAAATAAAAGTGTGTCTTGCCTACAGTCAAGCATGGTGGTGGGAGTATCATGGTCTGGGGCTGCATGAGTGCTGCCGGCACTGGGAAGCTACAGTTCATTGAGAGAATGCCAACATGTACTGTGACATACTGAAGCAGAGTATGATCCCCTCCATTCGGAGACTGGGCCACAGGGCAGTATTCCAACATGATAACGACCCAAACACACCTCCAAGATGACCACTGCCTTGCTAAAGAAGCTGAGGGCAAAGGTGATGGACTGGCCAAGCATGTCTCCAGACCTAAACCCTATTGAGCATCTGTAGGGCATCCTTAAACAGAAGGTGGAGAAGCGAAAGGTCTCTGGTGGAGTGGGAGAGGACTCCAGTGGCAACCTGTGAGGCTCTGGTGAACTCCATATCCAAGAGGGTTAAGGCAGTGCTGGAAAATAATGGTGGCCACACAAAATATTGACACTTTTGGACCCAATTTGGACATTTTCATGTAGGGGTGTACACCTTCTATATCCACTTCCCGACCGCCTGCCGTGTTTTCATGGCGGCAGTCGGGTTGCTGTAAAAATCTGCTAGGCGGTGCTCTTCCGCCACACTCCTGAGGAGCGTGCCCGCGGCTCGGGCCGACCCGATGTCCACCGGCGAGCCGCGATGAGCGGCCACAGGCGATGTAAACACGGCGGTTCTCCATTCTGACAGTGCAGGCATGGGAGATCTACTGATCCCTGTCACTGGGATCAGTTAGATCTCTCATGCCCATGGTAGTCCAACCCCCCCACAGTAAGAACACACCCAGGGAACACACTTAACTCCTAGCTCTCTCCCCCCCAGGTTAACCCCTTCACTGCCAATGACATTTATACAGTAATCAGTGGACATTTAAATTTCTGATCGCTGAATAAATGTCATTGGTCCAAAAAAAAGTGTCAAAAATGTCCGCCATGTCCGCTGCAATATCGCAATACCGCTAGAAATCGCAGATCGCCGCCATTACTAGTAAAAAATTTAAAAAAAGAAAAACCCCAGAAATTAATTCTCATCATCCGTAAACGTGGCCACTTTTGCGCAAACCAATCAATAAATGCCAATTGTGATTTTTTTTATCACAAATATGAGGAAGAAAATAAATCGGCCAAAACTGGTGAAAAAAAATGTTTTTCTATATTTTTTTGGGGATTTGAATTTTAGCAAAAAGTAAGAAATTTGGGTTTTTTTGCAAAATGGTTGCTCTTCTTTTGTTTATAGTGGCAATCAGAAATGACGCAGAGGCGATCAAATACAACCAAAAGAAAGCTCTATTTGTGTAAAAAAAAGGACGCAAATTTTGTTTGGGTGCAAAGTCGCACGGCCGCGCAATTGTCAGTTAAAGCGACGCAGTGCCAAATCGCAAAAAGTGCTCTGGTCCTAAAGCTGGAAAACCTTCCGGTTGGTAAGTGGTTAATCTCACTTTTGTTGCCAGTGGTTTAGACATTAATGGCTGTGTGTTGAGTTATTTTGAAGGGACAGCAAATTTACACTGTTATACAAGCTGTACACTCACTACATTGTAGAAAAATGTCATTTCTTCAGTGTTGTCACATGAAAAGATATAATAAAATATTTACAAAAATGTGAGGGGTGTACTCACTTTTGTGAGATACTGTAAATGAATACACACAAGGTAGGTTCAGACAAAGTCTTCAAGACAGTATAATCACTTAGCCGAAGTAACTTAAAATAGAGTTCTGTACCACTAGACCGGGATTAACTCAGCAAACCCTGCAAACCAGTTTCCCTGCAAGGAGCAACCCAACCTGCCATGAAATACCACCGTGCCCCTTGGGTGCATATTCTAAATCAGTGCCAAAGACCCTTGCCGTTCTTTACCTCACAGGTGAATAGGGTGTCTGTAACTGATCCCGACATCATCTGCCTGACGGATTGCACGGTTGCCCTCTTTGTAGCGCCAGACCGCCAGCGCATGTGTACCACTGCCGATACGCGGTGATTACGTCACTTCACTGGGCACCGTATACTGAGTCCTCTATCTACCATAGCATGTGGCATGGCATCGCCTTACATGGGAGGAGCCACACCCCACACAAAGCAGGTGGTATGTCGAGGCGTCCTGTTCCTCCACCCCTACCATTCAACAGAGATCAGTCCTTGGAGCATACCAGTCAACAAAAGAGCAATAGTTTAGGAAACAGCAGGTGTGTGTATGAGGCGCCAAATTCAGCTCTACTTATGTCCCACTATCACCATCTTGTGTAGAAGGCAAGACACTTGATTAGTTTGATACTCACTCAGGCACAATTAAATGGGTAGAAGGACCTATGGGGAAAGTAGAATGATAGTACATAAGGCAAAGGGCACAAACAAGTTCATGTGTGTCCAATGACCCCTGTTTAAGGTAGGGTTGCCACCTCATCCTTTTAAAACCGAACACATATTAATTACACAGGTTCTGTGGCTGATTAAGGTGGTAATTAAACTCACTTGGTGCCTTATCTGCATTAAATTAGCCTCAGAACCTGTGTAATTCATATGTGTTTGGGTTTAAAGGGATGAGGTGGCAACCCTAGTTTAGGGGATACACAAAAGATATACCAGTTCACATACCAGGCAATTAAGTAATCAAGTAATCAAAAAAAAAACCCCTTATTTATGTTTTTCCAATCCACCTGATATAAAACCTTCCAGGAAAGGATGGTAGCTAACTGACCCTGTTCAGACCAGAGGGTGAGGTGGCCCCTAAAGATACTATGCATCTAGCTTCCCGTTGAAGCAAGATCTTCTCACAGTCACCACCCCTTACACTGAGGTGAACTCTGTCTAGAACTAGAAATTTAATGTTCGGAAATCTGCCATCGTGCATGTCCCTTACATGTCTCCCCAGTGGGAGATCCAGATCATTAGTTCTCATGCTGAGTATGTGTCTATAGGCACGTTTGTGGAACTCCTGTATCGTTTTTCCAATGTAAAACGATCCACAGGAGCAGCTTAATAAGTAGACTACTCCTGCTGGTTTACAGTTCACAAAATGCATTGGTCTGTACCTCTTTCCATTAGGTAGTTTTACATTTGTGTCCACATTCATGTACCGGCAGTATCCACATCCCCCCGCACTTGAAAGTTCCCTTGCGTTCGCAAGGGTCACTTCAAAAATCTCCAATAAATTCACTCTGGACCAAATGGTCCCTTAGTGATCTTGCTCTGTGATATGTAATAAGGAGTTTTTTGGGGACAAATGGGGCTAGATTAGGGTCATTGCGGAGAAGGTGCCAATTTTCTGTTATGATTTTTCTAATTTGATCATGTTTAGTGTTGAGCGAACCCGGACTGTAACGTTCGGGTCCGAACCGAACTTTCGGGTGTCCGGGGCACGGACCCGGACATTTCAAAAATCGTTCGGGTTCGGTCCGGGGTTCTGCTA
>BLSH010135735.1:194517-204866 GCA_018402905.1 Glandirana rugosa
CCGGGGACGTTTGACTGCCTAGTAGAGGACGACTCGGCGTCACTGGACGGCTAAACGGAGGACGACTCGGCGTTACCGGACGGCTAAACGGAGAACGGCACGACGTCGTCGGAGACACTGGACCGCCAACCAAAGGGTGACTCGAAGGACGCAAATTTTGTTTGGGTACAACGTCGCACGGCCGTGCAATTGTCAGTTAAAGCGACGCAGCGCCGAATCGCAAAAAGTGCTCTGGTCCTAAAGTGCAAAATTCTTCCGGGGCTGAAGTGGTTAAATAAACTTGGCAGCAAGCCAGAATTTTAAGGAAATCTGCCTACGAACTGCTTTCAAACCAGGGAAGGCGATCCCCACAAGAGCTGATCCCTCACACGTGGTGAACTCAGTGGGCAGTTTCCTAAAGAGGAAATGGAGGAAATGTTGAAGGCCATGCTGCAAGCCAATGCAGCTCAGTGGGAAACCAACCGCCAGGTCACAGAGGCTGCTGCAGCACGGCAAGAGGCAAATCGGCAGGCCATTGCGGCTCAGCAGGAGGCAAATCGGCAGGTCACTGCGGCTCAGCAGGAGATGATCCGTCAGTTTGCAGGGGCCGTGCTGGAATTAAGGAAGGAGTCCACAGCTCCTGTACCAGCGGAACAAAATTTGGTCAAACCCAGCTATTACCTGCAGAAGTTGACACCAGCAGATGATGTGGAGGCATACTTAACCACCTTTGAGTGATTTGCTGTGCCAGAAGGTGCAATGGCGGGACTATTAACCCCTTTTCTGACAGGAGAACCCCAAAAGTCCTATTTTGACCTGGAACCAGACAAGGCCCAGGACTATGAGACATAAAAAAGGAGATACTCGCACGTCTGGGCATCACCATGGCAGTCCAGGGCTCAACAGGTCCACCAGTGGTCCTATCATATGGACAAGCCACCCCGTTCTCAGATATTCGTCCTGGTCCACCTCATCAGGTAGTGGCTGCAGCCAAAGACTTTGCCAGGTCCTCAGATTGTGGAGCGTGTGGTCATGGATCACTATCTGCGTCCACTTCCCCCTACCTTGAGGAAGTGGGTCAGTCGTGGGGAACCCAAAACTGTAACCCAATTGGGGGACTTTGTGGAAAGGTACACTGATACTGAGGACTTGTCTAACCCATCTGTGCCCCATTCCAATGTCTCGAGGGATGAAAAATCGCCCGGCGGATCCGGTAAGACTGTTCCAGGATTCAAGGGCGTGGGGGAAAATAACAAGACGGCTGTTGCAGCTAATGAGACTGTGGACTCTAGACCTGGAGATTGGCCAAATAGGTCAGGAAGGTCTGGGGGACCGTTGAGAGGACTGGGTATAGAACTCATGCAATGCTATCATTGCCATGCATTAGGTCATATTGCTGAAAACTGTCCCCTAAATGAGGAACCGATGCAGTGTGATAATCCTTAAGGAAAAGACATATATCTCTTTTTGCACAGGTTGCATGTACTGCAACACATCAGGGTCGCATGGAAAAGCAAATGTGTGTGATTTCTGTTGAGGGAAAGTCAGTCACTGCACTGCTGGATTCTGGTAGTGTTGCAACATTAGTCAAAAGCAATTGTGTAAAATCTGCGAAATTACACCCTAGCACTATCGGGTCATTTGCATCCATGGGGACACTCCATGGGGGGGGGGGGGGGATGGCACCTTCACTGCCTCATGAAGCCCTAGTGAGGAAAGATTTTCCCCATCTTTGGAGGTTATGGGAAGGCACATGGAGTCTGGAGGATAGAGCTCCCCCCGCTGGGGAAGCATGGGAACTCTCGCCAGACCCTTTTTGCCAAATGCCAGGGGAGACTGGCGGCAGGGCCGAGGAAGGAGGAGACCCTCTTCCTTTTCCTGTAATGGCTGGAGAGCCAAAGGAGCTGGAAGATAACTCCCAGCTCAAAGTTAATGAACAAGAGAACATCTCTGACTCTAATAGTGAAAGTGGACAGAATGTGACAACTGACTTAGAGGTCAGGAGAGAGGATTTTTGTACATAACAACTACGAGATGTCACACTCACTAGAGCCAGAGAAAACATTAACCTCCCTGGCGGTATGATTATGTGAGAATTTTGCGTCTCAAAGTGATATTGTTTTGCACAGAAATTTGGCGTTTTATATTGTGGGCATATAATTCTTAGGAATAACTCACTAAAATCTGTCCAAACAAGAGTCTAGTAGGCATTCCAGGTATGATAAAGTTTAAAACAACAAAATCATAAATTATAATATAATAAATAACTATAAATAATTATCAAAAATAATAATATAATAATAATAAAATGTATCCAATAATGTAATGAAATCAATAACACTGAAATGTTCTCAATTGCAGAATTGTCTCTGCCGTCACTTTCAGTGTCTGATAACGAATTTCCCCATGAATCAGTATCGCTCAATTCTGCAAGCGATTCTTATTTACTATCGCTGTTTTTCTATCTGGTCAAAAGCCCATGGTCATATAATGGGTGGACATCTGGGTATAGAAAAGACCAAGGAGAGAATAACCCAGAGATTCTTCTGGCCTGGGTTGTATGCAGATGTCATAAATTATTGTGAGTCATGCCCAGAGTGTCAGTATTCTGCGCCATCGGCCCATTTTCGCAGCCCGCTTGTTCCGCTACCCATAATTGACGTGCCTTTTGAGAGGATTGGCATGGATCTGGTGGGGCCAGTGGTAAAGTCTGCCTGGGGTCATCAACACATACTGGTGATACTAGACTATGCTATATGGTATCCTGAAGCCATTGCCTTGCAGAATACCTCCGCTAAGGCTTGTCCACGCGTTTAGTCGGGTAGGGATTCCGACAGAAGTATTAATGGATCAAGGCACTCCATTTATGTCACTAAAGAGGTATGTACAAGCTGTACAAAATCTCCCATCTCAGCACCTCTGTCTACCTCCCCCAAACTGATGGTCTTGTGGAGAGATTTAACAAGACCTTCATAAGTATGTTGAAAAAGGTGGTGGACAAAGATGGGAGAAATTAGGACTTCCGCAGGCATCTACTGGTTATTCTTCATTTGAACTCCTGTATGGTAGACATCCCAGGGGACTGCTAGATGTCGCAAAGGAAACATGGGAGGGAGAATCCATACCTTACAGAATCGTCATTGAGCATATCTCATTGATGCAGGATCGAATTGCGGCTGTCCTGCCGCTTGTACGCGATATGGAGTAAGCCCAGGAAGCACAGAGAAGGGTTTATAATCTGGATACCAAGACCCAGACTTTCAACCCCGGGGGACAGAGTGCTGGTGCTAGTCCCCACCGTTGAAAGTAAATTCCTAGTGAAGTGGCAGAGTCCCTTCAAAATTATGGAAAAAGTAGAAAAGTAGGGGAAGTAAACTACAAAGTTTACCAGCCAGGGAAAAGGAAACCCAAGCAAATATATCATGTTAATCTCTTGAAACCGTGGAAGGACAAAGAGGCTTTACTGACCGTGACAACTTCTCCAAAGGACCTGGTCCCCATAACACTTGACGTTCCCATAACTAAGACTCTGTCAATGGCGCAACAAAATGATGTTAGAGAGTTTGTAAGTAAAAATAGAGACATTTACTTTTCTCTACCCGGATTGACCACCGTTATAAAACATGAAATAATTACGGAACCAGGTGTCCGCATAAATGTAAAGCCCTATAGGATACTGGAAGCTAGGTATGAGGCAGTTGCCAATGATATAAAGAACATGCTAAAGTTGGACGTGATAGAGGAGTCCCATAGTGACTGGTCAAGCCTGATAGCGTTGGTCCCAAAGTCAGATGGTACTATCAGGTTTTGTAACTATTTCAGAAAGTTGAATAGCGCGTTCAAGTTAGCTTGTGTACCCGATGCCTTGGGTCGGGGAGTTTGTGGACAGATTGGGAGGTGCCAGGTACATAACCACTCTAGACCTAACTAAAGGCAAATACCCCTGAGTTGGCCAAGGAGAAGACTGCCTTTTCCACTTGTGAGGGGTAGTTCCAGTATAAACGGATGCCTTTTGGTCTACACGGTGCCCCCACATCATTCCAGAGAATAATGGATAAGACATTAAGGCCACATCGCCCATACGCAGCCGCCTATCTGGATGGTTTAGTCACCCACAGCCCAGGCTGGGAATCTCATCTGCTCCGGGTGCAAGCAGTGGTGGATTCCCTTCGGAAAGCAGGCCTCACGGCCAACCCAAAAAGAAGTGCCATAGGGTTTCAGGAGGCCGAGTACCTTGGCTCAATTATTGGTTGGGGACTAATTAAGCCTCAGACCAAACAAAACGGAAGCGATTCAAAAGTGGCCCCAACCTCTTAATAAGAAGCAGGTTCATGCAATCCTGGTGATTACAGGCTACTATAGACATTTCATACCCGACTTTGCCACCACTGCCGCCCCTCTGACAGATCTGATGAATGGTAAAGGATCGGTCATGGTTAAGTGGAATCTGGAGGCAGGAAAAGCATTTTTGGAGGTTGAAGCAAGCCCTTTGTGTAAAACCAGTCCTAGGAACCCCGGACTTTCACAAAGGAGTTTGTCGTACAGACAGATGCCTCTGAGGTGGGACTAAGTGCCTTTCTGTCCCAAATCAGAGACGGTGAGGAACAGCCGATCGCCTACCTGAGTAGAAAGCAAACAGGCATTAGAGAAATTATGCCATTGTCAAGAAGGAGTGCTTGGCTATCAGGAGGGCCTTAGAGGCCCTGAAATACTACCTGTTGACCATTCAAGCTAGTCATGGACCATGCCCCTTTAAAGTGGCAAATGACAAGATGGCTCCTAACTCTCCAGCCCTTCAAGTTCACAGTGGAGCATAGAGCTGGTAAGCTCCAAAATAATGTGGATGCCCTTTCCTGGGTTTGCTTTTGATAACGTCTCTTTATTACGACGAAACGCATCAAGCTATGCTTCCACGCACGCCCCTCGGAGCCCGCAGAGCGGAACACTTACTGGAGACAGTTTGCAGTTTACAAACATATTATACTCCGTAGGGACGTGATACCGGTCGCAGAGCCCCGGATTTGGGGGTGTTTTAACATACTTTTTAACAGTTTTTTACTAGCATTTTTATGTAATTTAAGTTTACCCATATGAAATAAATAAATAGTGGTAAACGATATCACCCCATAGAGAGTTTTTCTTCCTCTATGTACTCGGTACTATTCACATTGGTGGACCTGTATCTGAAGACCATCCCCTTCAAAGGAGCCAGTGGAGACCACGCCAGTGGGAGAGATCCCCCCAAAGCCTTTCTGGCCCATTTTGCTGTAAGTGGGCCCAACAAGTCTGGTGAGTGAGATATACCCACGGATTGGATGCACAGAAGTCACCTATCAAATTGAGCACAAGCACTTTATTACTCATAAGTAGGGGTGAGCCGAACACCCCCCCGGTTTGGTTCGAACCAGAACATGCGTTAAGGGCGAACATCCGAACACCATTAAAGTCTTTGGGACGTAAACATGAAAGTGCTAATTTTAAAGGCTTATATGCAATGTTATTGGCATAAAAACTGTATGGGGACCCGGGTCCTGCCCTAGGGGACATGTATCAATGAAAAATAAAAATTTTAAATTGATTGTTTTTTCGGGAGCAGTGATTTTAATAATGCTTAAAGTGAAAAAAAAAAGAAAAATTCCTTTAAATATTTTGCCTGGGGAGTGTCCTTAGTCTGTGTGTAAAAGGGCGCATCTCTGTGAGGTATAGAACATAGCCAGAGCAAAATGACATTTCCATAGGAAAAATTGTCATTTAAAATCACGGCTGTAATGTAGTGCTGATTCCTGGCAATATACAAAAAAAATCGCTGAAAAAAGTGCATGCGGTCTTCCCTCCAGTCCAAACCAGGCTCTTTGGGTCTGGTTTGGATATTAAGGGGAACCCCGCACCAAATTTTAAAAAAATTTGACGTGGGGGTCCCCCTAAAATCCAAACCAGACCCTTATCCAAGCATGCAGCCCTGGCCGGTTAGGATGGGGGGGGGGCGAGCGAGCGCCCCCCCACCTGAACCATACCAGGCTACATGCCCTCAACATGGGGAGTATGGGTGCTTTGGGGGAGGGGGGCTCCTTGTTGATGGGGACAAGAGCCTTTTCCCCACAAGCCTGGCTGGTGCTTGTGGGGGTCTGCGGGCAGGGGGCTTATCGGAATCTGGAAGCCCTGTTTAATAAGGGGCCCCCCAGATCCCACCCCCCATGTGAATAGGTTTGGGGTACATTGTACCCCTACCCATTCACCAAAAAAGGAGTGTAGTGTAAAAAATAACAATAGACAGTTTTTGACAAGTCCTTTATTTTGTAAAATAGCTCTTTCTTCTTTCTTCCTTTTAGTCTTCTTGCTTTCTCTCTTCGTCTTCAATCTTCAATCTTCATCTTCATCTTCTTTCTTCTTTCCCCGCCGCTGCGCTCTCCGCTGCTGAATTCCGGCCTCTGCGAGTCTTGCCGAATGGGCGGTCCTCACGATGACAGTTCTTTTATAAGGAGGGGTGGGGCATCCCGTGACGTAAATGGTGACCCGGCCCCTCTGACAGCACTTGACAGCAGATGGGGTGGGTTCACTCAGTTACGTCACTGGGTGGTCCTGCCCCTTCTTATAAAATTACTGTCATCACGAAGACCGCCCATTCGGCAACACGCACAGGGGCCGGACTGCAGCAGTGAAGAGTACGGCGGCGGAGAAAGAAGAAGATGAAGATTGAAGATTGAAGATGAAGAGAGGAAGACAGAAGACTAAAAGTAGAAGAATAAGAATAGAAGAAGGACCGGGGCCAGGAGAAGATGGAGGAAGAAAGAAGAAAGAAGAAAGAGCTATTTTACAAATGAAAGGACTTGTAAAAACTGCCTATTGTTTTTTTTTTACACTACACTCCTTTTTTGGTGAAAGGGTATTCACATAGGGGGGCTCGGGATCTGTGGGCCCCCTATTAAAAGGGGCTTCCAGATTCAGATAAGCTCCGTGCCCGCAGACCCCCACAACCACCGGCCAGGGTTGTGGGGATAAGGCCCTTCTTCCCATCAACATGGGGACAAGGTGCTTTGGGGGCAACCTCAAAGCATCCTCCCTATGTTGAGGGCATGTGGCCTGGTATGGTTTGGAGGGGGGGCTCTCACTCGTCCCCACCCCCTCCTGCCATGCCAGGTGTGCTCGGATAAGGGTCTGGTTTGGATTTTGGGAGGGACCCAACACCATTTTTTTTTAATTTGGCACGGGGTTCCCATTAAATTCCATACCAGACCTGAAGGGCCTGGTTTGGATTTTTGAGGGGGCCGCACGTCATTTTTTTTTTTTTTGCACAGGGTTCCCCTTAAATTTCATACCTGACCTGAAGGGCCTGGTTTGGATTTTGAAGGGAACCGCACATCTTTTTTTTTTATTTTGACGTGGGCCATGCTGTTGTAAATTAGTTAAAAAATTGTGATAAAATCCCCCAGTCAAACAGGTGGTGAAAAATTGGCCCTTGGGTGCGGGCGGTGCCAAAACACTGTAAACCCTTGCAGTTACTCTTGTTGGACGGAGGAACTGGGCCTGAAGTTGTAAATTCGTTTACAAATTGCGACGAAAGTCACCAGTCAAACAGGTGGCCAAAAATTGAGCGTTGTTTGTTGGCGGTGCCAGAACACTGTAACCCCTTGTAGTTACTCTTGTTGGATGGAGGAACTGGGCTTGATGTTGTAAATAATTTTAAAAATTGTTATGGCATGCCCCAGTAAATCAGGTGCAGAAAAATTGGGCCTTGTGTGTTGGCGGTGCCAGAACACTGTAACCCCTTGCAGTTACACTTGATGGACGAAGGAACAGGGCCTGAAGTTGTAAATTCGTTTACAAATTGTGACAATAGCAACCAGTCAAACAGGTGGTGAAAAATTGGGTCTTGTGTGTTGGAGGTGCCAGAACACTGTAACCCCTTGCAGTTACTCTTGTTGGATGGAGGAACTGGGCCTGATGTAAATTATTTTAAAAATTGTTATGGCATGCCCCTGTAAATGAGGTGCAGAAAAATTGGGCCTTGTGTGTTGGCGGTGCCAGAACACTGTCACCCCTTGCAGTTACTCTTGTTGGACGGAGGAACAGGCCTGAAGTTGTAAATTTGTTTACAAATAGTGAGGAAAGCCACCTGTCAAACAGATGACCAAATATTGGGCCTTGTGTGTTGGTGGTGCCAGAACACTGTAACCCCTTGCAGTTACTCTTGTTGGATGGAGTAACTGGGCCTGATGTTGTCAATTATTTAAAAAATTGTTATGGCATGACCCTGTAAATCAGGTGGCAAAAAACTGGGCCTTGGGTGCAGGCGGTGCCAAAACAATGTAACCTCTTGCAGTTACTCTTGTTGGACGGAGGAATTGGGCCTGAATTTGTAAATTAGTTTACAAATTGTGACGAAAGCCACCAGTCAAGTCAAACAGGTGGCCAAAATTGGGCCTTGTGTGTTGGCAGTGCCAGAACACTGCAACCCCTTGTAGTTACTCTTGTTGGATGGAGGAACTGGGCTTGATGTTGTAAATAATTTTAAAAATTGTTATGGCATGCCCCAGTAAATCAGGTGCAGAAAAATTGGGCCTTGTGTGTTGGCGGTGCCAGAACACTGTAACCCCTTGCAGTTACACTTGATGGACGAAGGAACAGGGCCTGAAGTTGTAAATTTGTTTACAAATTGTGACAATAGCAACCAGTCAAACAGGTGGTGAAAAATTGGGTCTTGTGTGTTGGAGGTGCCAGAACACTGTAACCCCTTGCAGTTACTCTTGTTGGATGGAGGAACTGGGCCTGATGTAAATTATTTTAAAAATTGTTATGGCATGCCCCTGTAAATGAGGTGCAGAAAAATTGGGCCTTGTGTGTTGGCGGTGCCAGAACACTGTCACCCCTTGCAGTTACTCTTGTTGGACGGAGGAACAGGCCTGAAGTTGTAAATTTGTTTACAAATAGTGAGGAAAGCCACCAGTCAAACAGATGACCAAATATTGGGCCTTGTGTGTTGGTGGTGCCAGAACACTGTAACCCCTTGCAGTTACTCTTGTTGGATGGAGTAACTGGGCCTGATGTTGTCAATTATTTAAAAAATTGTTATGGCATGCCCCTGTAAATCAGGTGAACAAAAATTGGGCCTTGTGTGTTGGCGGTGCCAGAACACTGTAATACCTTGCAGTTACTCTTGTTGAACGGAGGAACTAGGACTGAAGTTGTAAATTTGTTTACAAATTGTGACGAAAGCCACCAGTCAAACAGCTGGTGAAAAATTGGGCCTTGTGTGTTGGCGGTGCCAGAAAACTGTAACCCCTTGCAGTTACCCTTGTTGGATGGAGGAACTGGGCTTGATGTTTTAAATTATTTTAAAAATTGTTATGGCATGCCCCTGTAAATCATTTGCAGAAAAATTGGGCCTTGTGTGTTGGCGGTGCAAGAACACTGTAACCCCTTGCAGTTACACTTGTTGGATGGAGGAACTGGGCCTGAATTTTTAAATTTGTTAACAAATTGTGACGATAGTCACCAGTCAAACAGGTGGCCAAAATTGGGCCTTGTGTGTTGGCGGTGCAGGAGCACTGTATCCCCTTGCAGTTACACTTGCTGGGCCTGAAGTTGTAAATTATTTTAAAAATTGTTATGGCATGCCCCTGTAAATCAGGTGCAGAAAAATTGGGCCTTGTGTGTTGGCAGTGCCAGAACATTGTAAACCCTTGCAGCTACTCTTGTTGAATGAAGGAACTGGGCCTGAAGTTGTAAATTTGTTTACAAATTGTGACGAAAGCCCCCAGTCAAACAGGGGGCCAAAAATTGGGCCTTGTGTGTTGGAGGTGCCAGAACTCTGTAACCCCTTGCAGTTACTCTTGTTGGATGGAGGAACTGGGCCTGATGTAAATTAGTTTACAAATTGTGACGAAAGCCCCCAGTCAAACGGGTGGCCAAAAATTGAGCCTTGTGTGTTGGCCGTGTCAGAGCACTGTAACCCCTTGCAGTTACTCTTGCTGGATGGAGGAACTGGGCATGATGTTGTAAATTATTTTAAAAATTGTTATGGCATTGTCAGAAAACTGGTGTGACCGGAAATGTGTGGACCGCACAGAAAATACCAAACAAAAGCGTAACTAAAATAAGAGGATTTATTATAAGGTGTGACAGTGATCTAAAACGCACAACCAAAATAGAAATAGTGAAGCCAACTAGAGTTGAGCGAACACCTGGACGTTCGGGTTCAGAGGGTCCGTACGAACTTTGGGAAAAAGTCCGGGTTTGGCACCGAACGTTGCCCGAACGTTATCCCGGACACCGAACCCCATTGAAGTCAATGGGGACCCGAACTTTTAGGCACAAAAATGGCTGTAACAATGTCCTGGCAAGTGCTAGAGGGCTGCAAAAGGAAGTAAAAT
>BLSH010135735.1:248421-265419 GCA_018402905.1 Glandirana rugosa
CGTCGCGATTCACCCGCGAAAATTGGGGAAAAATTGAAGAAGACCCCCCCCGATTTTCGTAAAGTGATCACCGTGGTATCGCAGGGATATTGTTGCCATTTCGCGACGTTTTTTATCGAAATGGCGCTTACGACTATGGCGAGGTCACACTTTCACCGGAATTTCGTGTTCGAAACTTTCTGAAACGTCTCATCTTCACGTCCTCTAGTCCAGTTAAGGTACGATTAATCCTGATCCCACGGGTAAAGTCATACCCCCGGTGTAATATGTAATATAACGTTTATGAACGACCGACTTTTTTTTTTGGGAATGTGGTCTGAGGGGTAGTCTACGGACCCGAACCCGGACTTTTTTTGAAAAGTCCGGGTCCGGGTCCCGGACACCCCAAAGTTCGGTACGGACCCGAACTTTACAGTCCGGGTTCGCTCAACTCTAGTCTTTAGTAAATCAACTCCAAAGTGTCTCTAATAGGGACACTGGTGTAAGGTGTGACTCTGATGGGGTCCCTGATGTAAGAAAAGAATCTGATGGGGAGTCTGGTGTAAGGGTTTTTTTTTTCAGCCAGCAAGTATTTGCAATATAATGTATAATGTGGCCCCCATACTGAAATGGGCACCCTAGTCCTAATTAGCATGGAATTGACCTGATCTCCTGCACTTCTACTCTGCAAAGTCTTTCAAAGCTTGTGCTTTAAGGCCACTTTCACACTGGAGCGGTATCAGCATTCGCGGTAAAGCTATTTTTTGCAGCGCTTTACCGTTGTTATAGGGACGCTATGGTGCCACTAGTGAAATGCTTTTAGCCCCCCCCAGAAGAAGTTAAAAAGGGGTTAAAAGCGCCCACTTAGCGCTGCTTTCAAAGCACTTTCACGGCGCTTTGAAAGTGGCGGACATTAATTTCAATGGCAGGGGTGCTGGAAGAGTGGTGTATACATCGCTCCTACACTGCCCAAAGATGCCGCTTGCAAGCTTTTTTCTCGTCCTGCAAGCACAACGCCCGAGTCTTTTCACACTGGGGAGGATTGAAAGGCATATTTCAGGCACTTGACAGGCGCAATTTTTAGCACTATAGTGCCTGAAAAACGCCCCAGTGTGAAAGTGGCCTAAGGGTGTGGCTCTCATTCAGCTATGCTAGCACTGAGACAGAAAGCTATATTAAGTAATTTCCAAACAAAAAAGAAAGTCACAAATCATAACATGTGGGGGTTCAGGATTATAAAGAGATAAAAAAAAGTCTGCAACATTAAGCTTTAAGCAGAATATATTTTATTTAGTTTATAAGTGTTATATTTATATTACAAATGCCAATCTTAATGAGCCCTTCAATATTGCTTAAAGTGGTGTTCCAGCCCTTTTGAGTTTATTAAAAGTCAGCTGCTACAAAAAGTGTACTTTTAATAAACACACACTCACCTGTCCCAGGATCCAGTGATGTGGCCGCCTGAAGCCTCGGATCTCTCCGTCACCTCTCCGTGGCGCCGGCATCACTACTGTGCAGCTTCACAGCCGGTGCACACTGCACATGCGTGAGTCGCGCTGCGCGTCCTGAGTGGCCGGGCAATCGCCTGCGCCCTTTGACGTGTCCCAGAAGATTGCCGGAAGGAAGGGGGAGTGGGAGCTGGGTACCTGTCAAAACTGGGTACCCCCCCCCCCAAAAAAAAAATGACATGCCAAATATTTGGCATGTCACGGGGTCAGGAGTACTTAAAGCGGAACTTCCACTTTTGGGTGGAACTTCGCTTTAAGGACGTCATATGTATCATACACATGTAATACATATTTAATTTTATTGTCATATAGGAATAACTAGCAGTGTGGAGAGAGTTAAATGAAGCATCGCCACATAATAAGCATTTACATTCTTGCTGGATATTCCCTTAGTGTTTTTTTTATTTTTACCTCCTCAAAAGGACTGTGTAATTTATCCTGCCTGTGACAGCAATCAGGTATCTAGATCAAGAAATCATGCTGATTCAAACCTAATGAGCATCTATTTGTACGCCCTTTTTGAAGAAGACACTCTGAAAAGCCAAATAGAAATATCTGCATATTTTCTTAGATAGTATGAAACTATTATGTTACAGTAATAATTTGACAGCTTGTTGCATCTGCTTCCTGTGGAATGGTTCTCATCATCCTGACAGTCAGTTGACTTCACATTTTAGTGAATGTCACACTTGTAAATATATATATATGTCATACATACACTCTAACATCAGGGCACCCTGCTACTCTGATATATATACATACTTTAGTTTCCTTTCTAACAACAGAGTATAATAACTGCCTAATGGCACTATGAACAGAGTTAAAAATGCTTACCTTCAATTTGTAAAAAATATGTTTTTTTATGTGACATCTGTCAGAGCCTTTTACATAAAAGTGAATTAAGACTGTTAAAATTATTTGTGTTGTAAATTAAACCATTTCTGTTTCATTCAGTCTTTGTGCAAATTCTAATAAATAGGTTTTGTTCCTTTTTTCATTTTTTATTTTCACCCAGTAATTCTTTCCAGTAAAACATTCCCCATCCTAAGGTGACAATGCTCACTTGCTGTAACTCTCCTCTCCTGCTCTCCTGATTTAGACTACAAACACTTCCTCTTCTCCTCATTTTAATATTAATGAGAGGAGCTCACTCTCTTACAAAGAGCAGTCATGTAATATAAATCTGGAAAAGCTAAAGAACTAATGTGTAGTATTCATGCACACTTGATCCTTCCAGGTATGTTTTTTTTTTTACATAATAACATTGGTCCAGCTTGGACTATGGGGTTGACTTATTGAAAAATGGAAAGTGCATGGGAGACAGTCAGCTTCCAACTTCAGCTTGTTAAATTAAGCTTTGACAAAAAAAAAAAAAAAAACTGGAAGCTGATTGGATTCTCTGCAGAGCTGCACCAGATTCTTCACTCTACAGTTTTAGTAAATCAACCCCTATGTATATACTATACCAGATCCATGACCCTGAAAGTTGGAAAGGAGGGGCAGTAAGATCACACTCTCTATCTCGTCCAATCAGAGAATGATTTGTATTCACTCAGATCATGCAAAACATTCTCTGAATGGTGCCTGTGCTAAGCAGCCAACCTCCAGTACTCACAAGACATCAGGCATCAGGCCGGCGGAGAAACGGTAGCAAGTGGAGATCACTGGATTAGCGGTGCCCACTTCAGTCATTTCCGGCTTCCAGGGACATTGGCCAGGTATGATATAATACCTTACCCTCCCTGGCGGTATGATTATTTCAGATTTTTGGTGCTGAAAACGGTACCATTATTTTGCAAGGAAATTTGGCGTTTTATATTGTAGGCCTGTAATTCTTAGGAATAACTCACTTAAATCTGTCCAAACAAGAGTCTAGTAGACATCCTGGGTATGATAAAGTTTGAGACATGAAATCATAAATTATAATATAATAAATAACTATAAATAATTATCAAAAATAATTACATAAGAGGAATAAAATGTGTTCAATAATGTAATCAAACCAAAAACACTGAAATTTGCTCATTTGCAGAATTGACGCTGTCGTCACTTTCAGTGTCTGATGATAAATTTCCCCAAAAATCAGTATCACTCAATTCTGCAAATGATTCTTATTTACTATCGCTGGTTTTTAGCTGATCCAAAAACCACTTTTGACTTAAAGGGACACTTTTTGGTTGCCATGGACATTCTCAAGTTTCCAAGCAGAAAGAATGGCATATATAATATAAAAGCGCAGGGCACTGGACAAAGCACTAGGGACAAATGGGATGTGAAATTATTTGATACAGTAATGTAATCTTACAGATTACAGTGTACTGTATGTGTTATGTATGTTTCACTTTTTGAATTTCCCGCCCGGCTTCGGCGCTGCGCGACGCAACGCTCGCAGGGAACGGGGCCCGGCACAGAGGCATCAGCAGAGGACACAGCCCGCAGACACAGCGAGGGGACATCGCTGGATCCAGGGGACAAGGTAAGTAACCCAGCCTTGGATCCAGCGATGCAATCCCGAGTGTGGCTCGGGGTTACCGCTATTTGCAGTGAAAACATACCCCGAGCCACACTCAGGAATACCGCCAAGGAGGTTAATACTTTGTCATCCAGTCCTCGTTGACTCTTCTCAACCTTTAACTCTCTGCTTCATCCCCCACCCCCTCAAACCACTAACTCACTCACTGCCCAAGAGATTGCCAATCACTTCAACAACAAGATTGATTGCAAAGGTGAGAATGCCTCCACTATACAGACATCTTTCACACTCAACATACCTTGCCTAACAGCACAGTCAACACTCTTCTTTTGAACTGGCTACTAGTGAAGAGGTTACAAAGCTTTTCTCAGATGCCCACCTAACCTATTGTCCCCTGGATCCTGTTCCCTCACAACTACTATGGTCAATCTCCTATTCTATCTCCTCCTACTCTATATATCCTATTCTCCTATTTTATCCTATGCTCCCACACTCACATCTTCAATCTCTCCCTCTCTAGTGGCACCTTTCCCTCCCCTCTAAAACATGCGCAGATCACTCCCATACTTAAAAAGCCCTCACTGGACCCCTCTCAATCTGAACAACTTAAGACCCATCTCATTGCTCTCATTCACCTCTAAACTTCTAGAACGTTTAGTCTACAACCGTCTTAGCTCCTACCTCAGTAAAAATCAACTTCTTGACCCCTTACAGTCTGGCTTTCGCTCACAGCACTCCACAGAAACTACATTGCTAAAACTCACTAACGATTTACTAACTGCTAAAACCAATGGCCTACTCCATACTCTTACCATTTGACCTCTCTGTGGCCTTTGATACTGTTGACCACCTGCTGCTTTTCAATAAACTCTGTTCCCTTGGCCTCCAAGATTCTGCTCTGTTCTGGCTATCCTCTTACCTATCACAGCACTCCTTCATTGTTACCTACAACTATGTCTCCTCCTCTCCATTGCCCTTTTCTGTGGGGGTCCCCCAAGGCTCTATTCTTGGACTTCTTCTCTTCTCTGTCTACACCTCCTCCATTGATCACTTGATCACTTGGTCACTTGATAACCGCCCACAGCTTCCAATACCATCTATACCGATGACACCCAAATCTATCTGTCTACTCCTCACCTCACGCCTTCAGTCTCCTCTCGCATTACTAACTAATTACTACCATTATTAACTGACATATCAGCAGGGATTTCACACCACTTCCTTAAACTAAATCTCTCTAAAACCGAGCTGAAAATATTCCCCTCTGCCTGTGCCCCCCTCCATGACTTTTCCATCAAAATCAATAATGCATAGGGTCTAAGAGAGCCCTAGGACTTGGGTAGAATGAAACCTTGCTATTGTTTAAAGGTGAACTTGAAGGCACATACCCCCTTCCCACCATTTGATGCAAACAAAATGATGGACACTGATGTGAAAAGGAAATAAAAAGGGAAGAAGAAATGGACCTCAATCCCATCATTTCTAGGTAGACTGCTAAAGTTTGTTAAAGTTTTCATTTTTTTTATTTTTTATTCTTTTATTTTTTGGTTTGAGATTAGAGTATTACCATCATATTATGTGGTCAGTCCTGATCAAGCAGACAAGGTGATTCCAGTATAATATGGATGGGGAAATCAGTCTCTAGATATACTCTCTCTAAGCTTTGCCACAGTGAGTTCCCGGTAGGGGTGGCAGGCAGTCCCCTGTGAGAGAGGGTTATTTCTCGCAAGCAACTAGAGACTTAATTCATGTTCAGGTACTGATAATAAGCTTCTATAATACCCTATATTATTTTGTTGTACTGTATGATTGCACCTGGTCTAATCTGTAGCATACTCTGACCGACCTCTGTCTATGGTATTCCTTTGTCTTTGTTTTCTTGTTGTAATGAACAAAATTTCTCAATAAAAACATGGTTAAAAAAAAAAAAAAATCAATAATGCAACTATCAATCCCTCCCCTCACACCAGGGTACTAGATGTAATCCTAGACTCTAACCTGTCCTTTCAGCCCCAAATCCAATCATTGTCAAAAGCTTTTAGACTTCACCTTGGTAACATCTCTAAAATACATCACTTTTTAATTAATGATACCACTAAGCTACTCATTGACTCCCTTGTTATCCCTCGCCTCGACTATTCTTCTTATTTTTAACTTGTTTTTATTGAATTTTCAAGATACAAAGATATAAAATACAGGATATCAAATATAGTTGCATAATGGATAGAGTGAGCATCTCACAAGTACAAAGTATGTTGCATATATCATTATGAAGAGAGTTGCAGTACTTCTTGTTTGTCGGAAATCCTTAATACACTTGTCTGAGTAGAGATACTTCACACACGGTGCAGGGTTGCAATGTACATTGGTGATATAATGCTCAAAATACCAATTTGAATTAGTGGGGTTGTGGGTAATGGGAAGGGGAGGGGGTTAGGGGTTTTAACTAAAACAAGAAAGTAGGAAATAGGAAAATAGGAAAATAGTTCACCATATTGTTAAATTGAAGAGAGTGTCTTTTAAGTCTTTTAAGTTCTGACTGGTCTCCCATGTAGAGACGATCTATTCGTCTGCGAGCTATTCCCTCCAGCCCTCCCAACACGCTTTGAATGCTTTGTGTTTGGCTAGGCTATTTATCAGAAGGGATTCGTAGGTATAATTTGTATGTACGAGAGCTAGTGCGTCTCGAAGATTCAGAGTTTTATCTGATCTCCAGTTTCTTGTTATTAAGATTTTTGCTGCCAAAAATATATGTGTAACAACAGCCCGGAGGTCCGGTGGGAACCGCTCTATACCCAGTGCCAGGAGAGCTAAAGCGGGATCAGGACCTGTAAGGCAACCTGTGATGGACGAAATTTTTTTGAAGATGCTATTCCAAAAACTAGTGAGACTCCTACAGCTCCAGAAGACATGCAGCATGTTGCCAATTTCCCCACAATTTCTCCAGCATAGGGGGCAGACTCTTTGCCAAATTTAGACATCCTAAGAAGCGTTAGGTACCATCTCAAGGTCAATTTTTGGTATGATTCCCAATGATTGATACACTTAGAGGATTTATAGACCGTGTGGGCAGCCATTTTACACTGTTGTGGTGTAAAGGAATTCCCCAGTTCATGCTCCCATTTTAAGTGGTGTGTGGATTTGGAGAAAGTCCGTTTTTGGTAGGGAAGGTTGTAAAACAGGGAAATCCCCTTAGACCCAGGGGTGGGGTTCTTGTAGAATTCCCATGCCTCCTTTTGTAGATAAATTTTGTGTGTTTTCAAAGAGGTAAGGAGATGGGAGATTTGTGCATGTATAAAGTAGTCTGAGTGTGGGATATCATATTCGTCCCGCAATTCCTGGAACCGTTTCAGTCTCATCCCATCATAAAGGTGGGAGATATGTGTGATCCCTCTAGAGATCCATCCGGAGATTGCTAAGTTTGGAATTAGCTCAGAAAGGATCGCCAAGGGGATGGGGATTTCAATGGATAGATTCGGGTCTTTTTCTAGGTTCTGAAGTCGTCTCCATGCATTAATTGTAGCTTGGATGGTTAGAGAGAATTGGTTGAGGGGGTGGGGCCTCCAAATGTCAGCTAGGAGGAAAGTTTCAAAATTTCCGGAGGGGATCTGTTTTTGTTCCACAGATCTCCACGGAGTCATATCTGCTGGGTTAAAGTACGTTCGTAGCTGAGTAAGCACTGAGGCATGATAGTAGTCTCTAAGATCAGTATACCCCATGCCTCCTGCACATCTGTGTTTAATTAAGATGAGTTTGGCACACCTGGGACACCTAGACTGCCACACATAAGACCTTAGTAGTAAGTCCAGTGTTTTCAGATACTTATTTTTGATTGGTACAGGTAGTGTGCGAAACACATATAATATCTGTGGCAGTATAAGCATTTTAAAGGAGGCCAACCGTCCCATCCAAGAGAGTTCTGTTTTGGAGCATCTATTCAGTTCTTTTGAAACTTTGTCGATTAGAGGGGGTAGGTTGGCATCTACCAGGGCAGTGGGATCATCCGTCACTTGAATACCCAGATAGGGAATGCTTTTGGTAGCCCAGGAGTAAGGGAAAGCTGCTTTGATGTTGAGTTTAAGTTGGGGGGTTACACCTATGCCCAGTATTAGGGATTTAGTGAAATTGACCTTGTAATATGATATCTGGCTAAATGATTCCAGTGTGTTATGTACGTGTGGTAGTGATTTTTCTGGGGCAGAAATAAACAGAATAATGTCGTCTGCAAACAGATTTATATAATGAGATGAGCCATTTCCCAAATCAATGCCGGATATGAGGGGGTGGGATCTAATCATTTCTGCGAGGGGCTCGATAAGAAGATTAAAGATAGAGGGCGAGAGGGGGCAACCTTGTCGGGTTCCATTTGTGATTTTAACATTTTTGGATAGGGCATTGGATGTGAACACCTGGGCGATAGGAGAGGAGTATAGGGCCAAGACAGCCGACAGAATGTGTCCTCGGAGGCCGTATCTTATCAAGGCTTGTCTCATGTAACCCCAGTGTATCCTGTTGAATGCCTTCTCCGCATCCAAGGACAGGAGCAGAGAAGGCGCCCGACAGGTCCGCATGTGTTGGGTAACGCCTATGACCCTCCTAGTAGCGTCTGACGGTTGTCTACCTGCGGTAAAACCCGATTGGTCCGAATTAAAAATTGTAGGCATGATGGGTATAAATCTGTGTGCTAAGATTTTTGCGTATAGCTTTATGTCTGAATTGAGTAACGAGATCGGTCTGTAATTTGAGGGGGTCGCAGGGTTTTTTGCCTGGTTTGGGGATGGTGACGATGTAAGCTTTCAGCATCTCCGAAGGGAATGACTCTGCTTCAATAGCTTGCGAAAAGGTATCAGCCAGTCTGGGGGCCAGGATGTCTCGAAACGTCCTATAGTACTCATTTGGTAGCCCATCTGGGCCAGGAGATTTCCCCTGTGGCAATGATGGGATCACCTTTAAAATTTCTGAGGGAGTTATAGGGGCATTCAATTCCTTTAGTTGGACATCTGATATTGTGGGAAGTTTAACAAGGTCTAGGAATTTTCGTATGAGCTCATCAGAGGGTTGTTTGGTATCTTGGTCATCTTTGAGGTTGTATAGGGAGGAGTAATAATCTGCAAAGGTGTCAGCTATTTTATCAGGGTCCAATAGTTTGGAGTTATCTGTTGGTCTGAGTAAGTAGGGGATTCTAGATCTGACATTTTGGTTTTTCAACCTGGTGGCCAGTTTTTTGCCCGCCCGGTTGCCAGAGGAATAGTGGGACAGTCTAAGCTTGTCTACATGTTTACTATATATTTCCAAGAGCCCTGAGGTCAATTCGTAGTTTTGTCAGTTTGTTGGCTAGGGTTGTTGAAGGGTGGGTCTTGTTTTGTGTTTCTGAAAGTTTAATTTCCGTTAATATAGTGTCTAATTTGTGTTCCCTCCTTTTTTTCTCCCTGGCACTAATCTGTAGAAGAATCCCTCTCATAAAAGCCTTATGAGCGCACCAAAGGACACTTGGACTAGTTACTGAGCCCTCATTGTTTACAAAAAATTCTTTAAGGTGTGTTGAAATCGTGTTTACATTTTCAGGGGACTGGAGCAAGAATGTATTGGCCCGCCACACTAGGGGGCGATTTAGAGTATATCCCTCCGCCAGCGTTATTGACACCGGGGCATGGTCTGACCAGGATATATCATAGATGGCGGAGGAAAACACTTTTGGTAAAACATTTCTGTCAACAATCACCATATCAATATGTGAGTATGTATTGTGCCTGGAGGAGTGGTGTGTGTAGTCTCTTATACCTGGATTCTGACACCTCCAAACATCATACACCTCTTCATAATGTAATAGATTCTGCAATGAGGGGGGAGGACGGATCGATGTAGCTGAGGAGTCTATGTGATAGTCACATGTAATGTTGTAGTCCCCACATATAATTAGACCTCCTTCTTTGATTTTGTTGATTTTTTTAAATAGTCTTTTCAAAAATCTCAATTGGTGTGAGTTTGGTGTGTACAGATTAACTATGGTAAGCGGTGTGTTGTTAAAGGAACTGATAAGTATGAGATATCTGCCAACTTGGTCCGTAATAATTTCTTTCATTTGGAAGGAGACAGTGTCCCTGATGGCAATAAGGACTCCAGCCTGTTTCTTCAGTGCCGAGGCGTGAAATGTATGCGGGAAATTGCGGTGTGTGCACATGGGTGGGTTGTTGATAGAAAGGTGTGTTTCTTGGATGCACAACACGTCAGCATGTAGCTTTTTGGCTTCCGCCCACATTGATGCTCTCTTGGCTGGATGATTTAGTCCATTCATATTGAGCGAGAGCACTTTAAGCACCATGGGGGATTGTAAGAACGAAAATGGTGTGGTGGGTTCCATCAAGGTATTTGCTTACCTGTACACTCCAGAGCCAGAGTGAGGGTTTGTGTGACGTCTCCTGGGCTGAGGAATTAAGGATCCAGTCGGTCCAATTTGATTGGTGGTTGTCGGGTATCACTGGTGAACATTGATAGTAGAAAGAAGATAGAGTTAAACACTTTGTGCAACAGGCACTTAAAAATGTAGGAACCATCTTGTTCCTGTAGGCAGATTTCTGCGCAACAATGTAAAGGAGGTTGTATGCGGATTTGCATGTCCACAGCACTGAACTTTAAGTTTGGTTGTGTTGGGATTTGTTCCCGGAGGGTTGGGAGTGATGTTTTTTGCTTGACTTTTTAGGTGCCACCAATTGCCATTCTTCCTGAAGGTATGATGTGGGTTTAGACTGTGTGTCATTATCTGATCGTCCTGGAAGTATATCCCATTTATGCAGTAGGGCTAGGCTTTCCTCAAGAGATGAAATTGTAGTGGTCTCACCATCCTTGGTGATGGTTAGTTTAGAAGGATACCCCCATCTGTATACGATGTTGTGGTTCCTTAGCGCTTTTGTGATAGATATCAATGATTTGTGTTTCTGCATCGTATATTGTGAGAGGTCAGCATAAAGTTGAAGGTTTGAGTATTGCTCCTCAGGGTATGTGTTTTTACAGAAGGCTAGCAAGAATTTCTCTTTAACATGGTAAAAGTGTGCCCGCATAAGTACATCCCTTGGTATATTATCCGGTAGGTGGGAGGGTTTAGGTAGGTGATGAATCCTGTCAATAATGAGTTCTGCCTGTGGTGTTTCAGGGAGATAGTGGTGCATTATTTCCTTAACGTAATGTGTTAGTTGATTGGGCAGGATAGCTTCTGGGAGGCCACTGATCTTAACATTATTTCTTCGTGACCTGTCCTCAAGGTCAGCGACCTTTGCCCTCAGCCAAGCCACCTCATCTGATTGTTCGTTGTGAGAGTCAACCAGGGAGTTATACGAGGTTGCATATTCCCCCATTTTCTTCTCAATATGATCCACCCTGCCTCCCATCTCCTGTATTTCTCCCTTGAAGCCCCGCATGCACTCCATCATGTCGGCATGCAGTGAGCCTCGCAAAGAGACTAACATATCTTTGAGTGTTGTGTCTGATACAGGCTGATTAGATAGATGTGGGGAAGGTGTTGATGGTATCTGCCAGTTCTCTGGTGTCATCTAGAGATTCCTGGTTAGGAGTTAGGTCGCTTGGTGTACCTTCATCTGATAGCCGGGGCTTGGACTTCACTGGACTGCGGGAAGTTGGGGTAGATATTGCCGGAGAGTTATGAGCTTTCTCTCCCTGGGAGACAGGACTTGGGGACCCTGTGGCAGGGGAGGGTGAGGCTGGGGGGCTATTGCTTTTAGTTTCAGAGAGAGGACTTTTGTTGGTTGGGGAGAAGAAGTCATTCAGTTTTTTTGGATGGGAGGAGTCCTTCCTTTTGTGGGTCATGTTGGTGGTGGGCTCGGTGGGGGATAGGGGTGATATGGTGGGCACTTATGGCAATGAGGTAGTCCGGGTGAGTGTTTGGGATCGTGAGATAGGTCACAACGCAGGGTAGTGATGTTAAAAGAGCTGTTTGTTCATGAGAGAGATGCGACTCGGGTGTAGCAAGATGGCCGCCGGGCGCTCTCATATAGGCCGCAGTGATACAGCGGGCTCACTTAGGGTCCCCAGTCGCCCACTTTCTTGTTATTTGCAGCAGGTACTGTGAGGACAGTCGGGCTTTGTCGGTGGGTCCTGGGGTTTTGAGGATTATCCCAGTCAGACTGTGTGTGGGGGGGATCTCTGGAGACTGTCCTGTTGAGTTCCGTGATCTGCGCCTTCCTCACCGAGTATAGCTGTCTGGGGAGAGGAGATTAGTGGCCTTGTGTGGTGGGGTGTAGTGTCTCACCCAGATCCCTGCTTACATGGGCGACAGCAGGTAGGGGCAAGGGGGGGCAATCCCCCCCCCCCTGGAATCAGGGATCAGATCAGGGGTTCCCCACTAGGTCCTTATCCTCTTGAGCCATGTATGCAGTTTCTGACAGTCTCTTGGGCCATGTATTCAGTCTCTGACCGTTTCCCGTACCATGTCCGCAGTCTCTGACTGTCTCCTGTGCTATGTATGCAGTCTCTGACTGTCTCCTGTTCTATGTCCGCAGTCTCTGACCGTATCCTATACTATGTCTGCAGTCTCTGACCATCTCCTGTACTATGTCCGCAGTCTCTGACCGTATCCTGTACTATGTCCGCAGTCTCTGACCATCTCCTGTACCATGTCAGCAGTCTCTGACTGTCTCCTGTACCATGTCTGCAGTTTCTGACCGTCTCCTGTATCATGTCCGCAGTCTCTGACTGTCTCCTGTATCACGTCTACAGTCTCTGACCATCTCCTGGATCATGTCTGCAGTCTCTGACCATCTCCTGTATCATGTCTGTAGTCTCTGACCATCTCCTGTACTACGTCTGCAGTCTCTAACCGTGATAATGTAATTATGACATTGTCATAAAGGGGCAGAGCATGGATGACCTTGAAATTATGCCCCCTCCTGGAAAAAGGTCTGCGGACGCCCATGCCTGCTTACCGGGTCTTGTAGCTCTATAGTCCACGGCACAGCCTGTCTGGGCCTCAAAGATGGCGCCGGTTCTCTTCCCAGCGCGGGACGAAGTGCTGGCAAAACGTCAGTTTTGTACCACGGATCCAGCTCAGTGTGGGTCCAGAGTGCAGCTGGCGATGCAGGCAGGGTGTACCTGTCTCCGTGGGAGGTAGTCGGATGGTATGGTTCAGTGGGTCGGAGTAAAAGAACAAGAGAGCTCCGGAGCTCTGGAAGAACACGTCCTTCTTCTCCGCCGTCAGGCCACGCCCCCGACTATTCTTCTTCTTCTCATAGGCCTACCTCTCCATAAGCTATCCCCTCTTCAGTCAATCATGAATGCTGCTGCTCTGTGTCTGCTACCCCTCTCTGCCATTCCCTACACTGTCTCCTGATCACCCAACAAGTTAAATTCAAAATACTAACCACAACATACAAAGCCATTCACAACTTTGACCCTTGCTGCATCACCAATTTTGTCTCCAAATATCACCCAAGCCGTCCTTCTCCTGCTAATAAGCTCCCTTGTCTCCTCCTCCCATGCTTGCTCCAGGATTTCTCCAGAGCCTCTCCCATCCTCTGGAACTCTCTACCTAAATCTGTCCGGCTATCTCCTACTCTAGCTGCCAGGGAAGACTATCACGCTTTCAACTGTACCATCTGCCCCTCCCTATCAGATGTAAGCTCTTCTCAGCAGGGCCCTCATAACCCTCTTGTATTTTATTGTATTGTAACTGTATTGTCTCCCTTTTATATTGTAAAGTGCTGCGTAAACTGTTGGCGCTATATAAATACTGTATGATATTAATGATATATACATACAGTAATTACATTGGTCCAAGCTTGACCTATGTAACTATAAAAATATTCCATGCCTGGAATTATTCTTTACATTGCTTAACAGGCACTGTTATGAATAATGGTGAACTCCCAATACCACAAGTGGCAGACATGGTCTCCAACTGAGGTGCAGAGTCTATAAAGAGGCCAATTTTCACTACTGTCTCTCCCCCAATTGAGGATTACAGGGTAGGCTTTCCATCACTGGGACCCGTTGGCACAGAATCATTGACACACATGTACCACCATTCTCCTAATATTACCTTCTTACATAGAACGTGTTCTTATTTTATTGGTTATAACCTGGCTTAAAATACAATAATAGTGTGTTAGTTAATATGTCACTTTATTTCCACTTACAATGGGGGAAAACATTATGTGCAGTAGCTGTGTCCAGGGAAAAGCTGCCTGTTTGTTAGCGCCCACAGGCACGTGTCTACTGTGCCTAATGGTAAATCCAGCCCTGGAGGGTTGTTATTCCTTGTGTGTCAGTTCCCACATGTTACCTCTTGTGTTTATTGGTGACATCTGAAAATCAGACTGGGAAGCAGATGAAGTACTAATTATAAGTCAGAGTTGTAGTCAAGTTTAGACCAGAGAGGCAAGTAACAACAAGCGCAGTCACAAAATCAGGCAGAAAGTTAGGAATTCAACAATGGTGGCAAAAAGTCCAAAGGAGCACGTCACTAAACCCTATAATCTCAGGATACAAAACACATTACAGTCAACACAAAACTTTTGTTCAGGCAAGTATGCAGTGTACTGAATAGACACATTAAAATACCTGCCCAGGGCACATAACAAACAGTCGGCATGCTAGCATGCAGTTCAACATTTAGCCAGCAGTGGGCATGGGCACCTAGGGGCAACATACCACTCAAGAAGGAGAGGACATGAGCAGGTCATGCTTTAGAATAGCATGCTGAAAGAGCAGAACCCATGCATTATATATACATTTTTCCTTTGCCCTTATATTTTTATGTCAGTTTACTGTAGGAGAGCACATACCTTATTGTATTTGTACATTGATCAATACTGAAAACTACAGGGTGGAACTTTTACTAGTTTTCAGCATACTCAATTCTTTTTCTCATTTCAGTAGGAACAGTGTCTTTCCATTCTAGATGTCGTTAGCAGTCTTGCACCTCTAAAAATCGCTAAGGAAATCCAGTTTTAAAGTCATTAAGAGCATTAAAATAGACCTTCACCTACACGCAGTTTAATCCATTAATAACACGTTGTGTGAAGCAGAGATAATGGAACTTTTCCACTGCGAAATTAAAGGATTGGAAAGGAAAAAATACAAACTCATGAGACCTAGTGAAAAGGAAAAAAGAAAAAAGAAAATAGCTTTTTTCATTTTTAAATTATTGCTATTATTGAAAAGAAACAACCAGGTAGCTTGCAGAGTTTACTGTATTAAAGAGAAATTGTATCTGAAGCTCATGTTGGGCTTATGCACAGGACTTTAATTCTATGTTCAGACAACCTATATGTCAATATTTCGATTTAGCACCCTCCTAGATAGGTTGCTAGGATGTTAGGTAAATTTAGTTATTTTTGACTTATAATTATTGGAGCAGCTGTTCATTTGAGCTGTTCCAGACTTCACAGCTGCATGTTTGATTGCTTCCCCCTGCATTCCAGAGGTTTCTACAAGACAATGCGCTGGAAAATGCAGACGGGCGGCCAGAATATGTAGTATGCTGCAGCCAATCCCTGGGGAGGTGTGCTCAGTAGGTGGCTGGAGAGGTAGATAAATAGTATGAGGCCTGGAGCAGCCCTGGTCTTGTCCTGCTGTAAACTTTTACAGGTATGGTTTTGTGCTGACAGGGTAACTTTATATAGTATAACCAGAATCAGAATCCATATTTACTGGTCTTACTTCAGCAAAGAGTATATTTTCAGTTGCTAAAGTTTATTGCTCTTCAGAATAAGAACCCCTTATTAAATAAGGCTATTAATATTTTAAACATTATAAATGTTGGATAAGGGAAATCTTTATCCCCCCCCCCAAAAAAAACATGTCAGTACTCAGACTATTGTACATTGTTCGCAAACAAATCGCTTGATTATGGTTATCACTGCACACGCCGAAACAGTGGATTGAACAAGTAAATGTCCTCCTCATCAAAGAAAAACAAGCCTATTAATATAGAAACACTGCTAGCAAATTTTATAAAATATGGCAACCGTGGCTAGACGCCCCAGGCCTACACCCATCCCAATTAGTCCTGTTCAGACTCCTGCATGAATGATTTTTCATGCTCTTGATGATGAAGTAAATAAATACATTTATTAGAAACATAGAAAAGTGACGGCAGAAAAAGACTGAGTAGTCCATAGAGTCTGCCCCTTTTTATTTATTTATTTATTTATTTTATTTTATTTTATTTTATTTTATTTTATTTTTTATTTTTTATTTTTATTTTTTTACATTAACCTTGTTGTCTGACTATAGATTTATGTTTATCCCAAGCATGTTTGAAGTCATTTACTTTTGACTGTCTCACAACCTCTGCTGGTAGTTTATTCCAATCAGCAACCACCCTTTCAGTAAAATAATACTTTCTAAGATTAGTTTTGAACTTCCCCCCAGTTAGTTTGAGGTCATGTCCCTGTGTTCTTGATTTTGGTTTCATATTGAAAAGACTGCCCTCCTGAACCTTATTCACTCCCTTGATGTATTTAAAGGTTTCAATCATGTCTCCCCTCTCCCTTCTTTCCTCCAGACTGTAAATATTAAGTTCCTGAAGTCACTTTTGATATGTTTTATCCCCCAGACCTTTCACCATTTTTGTTACCCGTCTCTGAACTCGTTCTATGTTATCAATATCTTTTTGTAAGTGTGGTCTCCAGAACTGGACACAGTATTCTAAGTGAGGTCTCACTAAAGATCTATATAGAGGAATTAGAACCTCCTTCCTCCTGCTGGTGATCCCTCTACTGATACATCCCAGAATTCTATTTGCTTTTCCCACTGCCTGGTTACACTGTTGGCTCATTTTGTAATCATCTGAAATAAGCACCCCCAAATCTTTTTCTTCTGTAGTGCTGGCTAACACTGTACCCCCAATGCTGTACTCTCTAAGGGGATTATTTTTCCCTAGATGCATTGTTTTACATTTAGAAATATTAAACTGCAGTCTCCACTGCTTTGACCAATCTTCCGGCAATGCCAAATCATGTTGCATGTTACAGACACCTTCAGGGATATCAACCCTATTACACACCTTTGTATCATCAGCAAAGA
>BLSH010135735.1:279533-298208 GCA_018402905.1 Glandirana rugosa
AACCTTCATACGTATACGACACACACTCTTTATTGAACAACAATACTGTTAAAACACGTTTTTTTTTTTTTTAAGAATTAAAAGGGTTCTAAATTGTCATAACAACAAGTTATTTCTCACACACAGCATATGCATACTTCCAATTACACCCCAAAATACATTCTGCTACTCGCCCCGAGTATGGCGATACCACATGTGAGAGGTCCAACAATTTATAAGATATTTCTAACACATAGCATGTACATAGCAAAAATGAACCCCCAAAATATATTCTGCTACTCATCCCGGGTATGGCAATACCACATGTGTGAGACTTTTTCACACCCTGGCTACATACAGAGGCCGAACATGCAGGGAGCACCGTCAGGCGTTTTAGGAGCATAAATTACACATAAAATTGAATTCATACCTATCACACTTTTGAAGGCCCTGGAGCACCAGGACAGTGGAATCGCCCCCAAAATGACCCCATTTTGGAAAGCAAATACCCGAGGTATATTCTATGAGGCATGGGCTGCAGATAGGTACTTTGATGGGGTGGTGACAGGTCCTCTTTATTAGGGGGGGTGATCAGTGTGCTTAGTGTACACAGTGGGCGGTAACGAGCTGTTACCGCAATCTCCCTCTCACACACGATCGGTGTGTGACAGGGAGAACTGCGATAACAGCTCGTTACCGCGGTTTGTTTACATTACATGACCGGCTGTGATTGGCACAGCCGGTCACATGGTAAAGAACCAATTCCATTAGCTCTTTACATTGATTGGAGCTGGGCTGTGTCTGAGGGACAAGCCTCAGCCCCGATTGCCATGATGCGTGCCCCCGGGGGTGCGCTTGAGCGGCGTGCACGTGGAAGTCGGTAGTGACCGGCTGTGATTGGACACAGCCGGTCAGTTGTAAAGAGCCAATATTATTGGCTCTTTACCCCAATCGAGGGGGGGGCTGTGTCCCGGGGGACACGATTGATCCACGATTGCCATGCTGCGCCCCCCCCAAGGGCCCGCAGTAGCGGCGAAAAGGGAAAGACGTCATATGACGTCGTCCCGGATCAACGGAGTTTCCCTGCCAACGTCATTTTACAATGTAGGGAACTGGTTAACGACCAATTCGTTTAATGACCTGGTCGCTTAAACAGAACCTGGTTAAGTGAGGAGAGCCTATGTATATATACAGTATCTCACAAAAGTGAGTACACCCCTCACATTTTTGTAAAGATTTTATTATATCTTTTCATGTGAAAACACTGAAGAAATGACACTTTTCTACATGTAATGTAGTGAGTGTACAGCTTGTATAACAATGTAAATTTGCTGTCCCCTCCAAATAACTCAACACACAGCCATTAATGTCTAAACCGCTGGCAACAATAATGAGTACATCCTTAAGTGAAAATGTCCAAATTGGGCACAAAGTGTCAATATTTTGTGTGGCCACCATTATTTTCCAGCATTGCCTATACCCTCTTGGGCAGGGAGTTCACCAGAGCTTCACAGGTTGCCACTGGAGTCCTCTTCCACTCCTCCATGATGACATCACAGAGCTGGTGGATGTTAGAGACCTTGTGCTCCTCCACCTTTCGTTTGAGGATACCCCACAGATGCTCAATAGGGTTTAGGTCCGGAGACATGCTTGGCCAGTCCATCACTTTCACCCGCAGCTTCTTTAGCAAGGCAGGGGTCGTCTTGGAGGTGTGTTTGGGGTCGTTATCATGTTGAAATACTGCTTTGCGGCCAAGTCTCCAAAGGGAGGGGATCATGCTCTGCTTCAGTATGTCACAGTACATGTTGGCATTCATGGTTCCCTTAATGAACTGTAGCTCCCCAGTGCCAACAGCACTCATGCAGCCCCAGACCATGACACTCCCACCACCATGCTTGACTGTAGGCAAGACACACTTGTCTTTGTAATCCTCACCTGGTTGCCGCCACACACGCTTGACACCATCTGAACCAAATAGGTTTATCTTGGTCCCATCACACCACTGGACATGGTTCCAGTAATCCATGTCCTTAGTCTGCTTGCCTTCAGTAAACTGTTTACAAGCTTTTTTTGTGCATCATATTTAGAAGAGGCTTCCTTCTGGGACGACAGCTATGCAGACCAATTTGATGCAGTGTGCGGCGTATGCTCTGAGCACTGACAGGCTTACCCCCCACCCCTTCAACCTCTGCAGCAATGCTGGCAGAACTCATACGTCTATTTCCCCAAAGACAACCTCTGGATATGACGCTGAACATGTGCACTCAACTTCTTTGGTCAACCATGGCGAGGACTGTTCTGAGTGGAACCTGTCTTGTTATACTGCTGCATGGTTTTGGCCACCGTGTTGCAGCTCAGTTTCAGGGTCTTGGCAATCTTCTTATAGCCTAGGCCATCTTTATGTAGAGCACCACTTCTTTTTTTCAGATCCTCAGAGAGTTCTTTGCCATGAGGTGCCATGGTGACCAGTATGAGACAGTGAGAGCGATAACACCAAATGTAACATACCTGCTCCCCATTCACACCTGAGACCTTGTAACACTGATGAGTCACATGACACCTGGGAGGGAAAATGGCTAATTGGGCCCAATTTTGACATTTTTTACTTAGGGGTGTACTCACTTTTGTTGCCAGTGGTTTAGACATTAATGGTTGTGTGTTGAGTTATTTTGAGGGGACAGCAAATCTACACTGTTATACAAGCTGTACACTCACTACTTTACATTGTAGCAAAGTGCAATTTCTTCAGTGTTATCACATGAAAAGACATAATAAAATATTTACAAAAATATGAGGGTTGTACTCACTTTTGTGAGATAATGTATATTATGGTATATTGTATATATATATATATATATATATATATATATATATATATATATATATATATATACACAGTATCTCACAAAAGTGAGTACAACCCTCGCGTTTGTGTAAATATTTAATTATATTTTTTCATGCTGTCCCCTCAAAATAACTGTTGTTCTACATAAAGATGGCCTAGGCTATAAGAAGATTGCCAAGACCCTGAAATTGAGCTGAAGCATGGTAGCCAAGACCATACATTGGTTTAACAGGACAGGTTCCACTCAGAACAGGCCTTACCATGGTCGACCAAAGAAGTTGAGTGCACGTGCTCAGAGTCATATTCAGAGGTTGTCTTTGGGAAATAGACATATGAGTGCTGCCAGCATTGCTGCAGAGGTTGAAGGGGTGGGGAAGTCAGCCTGTCAGTGCTCAGACCATACGCCACACACTGTATAAAATTGGTCTGCATGGCTGTCATCCCAGAAGGAAGCCTCTTCTAAAAATGACACACAAGAAAGCCCACAAAAAGTTTTCTGAAGACAAACAGACTAAGGTCATGGATTACTGAAACCATGTCCTATGGTCTGATGAAACCAAGATAAACGTATTTGGTTCAGACGGTGTCAAGCGTGTGTGGCACAAACCCGGTGAGGAGTACAAAAACAAGTGTGTCTTGCCTACAGTCAAGCATGGTGGTGGGAGTGTCATGGTCTGGGGCTGCATGAGTGCTGCCGGCACTGGGGAGCTACAGTTCATTGAGGGAACCATGAATGCTAACATGTACTGTGACATACTGAAGCAGAGCATGATCCCCTCCCTTAGGAGACTGGGCCACAGGTCAATATTCCAACATGATAACGACCCCAAACATACCTCCAAGACCACCACTGCCTTGCTAAAGAAGCTGAGGGTAAAGGTGATGGACTGGCCAAGCATGTCTCCAGACCTAAACCCTATTGAGCATCTGTGGGGCATCCTCAAATGGAAGGCGGAGGAGCGCAAGGTCTCTAACATCCACTAGCTCGGTGATTTCGTCATGGAGGAGTGGAAGAGGACTCCAGTGGCAACCTGTGAAGCTCTGGTGAACTCCATGCCCAAGAAGGTTAAGGCAGTGCTAGAAAATAATGGTGGAAAATATTGACACTTTGGGCCCAATTTGGACATTTTCATTTATGGGTGTACTCACTTTTGTTGCCAGCGGTTTAGACATTAATTGCTGTGTGTTGAGTTATTTTGAGGGGACATCAAATTTACACTGTTATACAAGCTGTACACTCACTACTTTACATTGTAACAAAGTGTAATTTCTTCATTGTCACATGAAAAGACATAATAAAATGTTTACAAAATGTGAGTGGTGCACTTATATATATATATATATAAAAACACAACCACATTAGTATGTTTATTGTTAGATAGTAGAGTTGAGCGAACCCGAACTGCAAAGTTCGGGTTCGTACCGAACTTTGGGGTGTCCCGGACCCAGACCCGAACCCGGACTTTTCAAAAAATGTTCGGGTTTGGGGTTCTGGTATTTTATTCCACATGTTGAATAGCTGCCAAGGGCAGCCAATCAACAAGTGTTTCACTGGTTTGCCCTTAGAAACCATCACAGCCATGCCTACTAATGGCATGGCTGTGATTGGCCAGTGCATCATGTGACCCAGCCTCTATATGGGGCTGGAGTCACCGTGCTGCATGTCATATCCTCTCTGGCTAGTTTAGGGAGAGGATGCTGCTGGCTCTGTGAGGGACAGATTGCAGATATTATATAACATCTCATCCTGCATTACTGAACGATCTGATTGTGGACTAGGTAGAGATTACTAGTACTGCTGCTTTGAGGGACAGATTGCAGACCTCATCCTGCTGCACAGAACAATCTGACTGGACTGCTTAGAGGGACAGATTATTGTTCTAAAATAATCTCCAAGTTCTATAGGGAAAGGTTCCAGCTGTTGCTTTAAGGGACAGATTATGGTTCTAAAATCATCTTCAAATTCTATAGGGAAAGGTTCCAGCTGTTGCTTAGAGGGACAGGTTATTGTTCTCAAATCATCTCCAAGTTCCATAGGGAAAAGGTTCCAGCTGTTGCTTTAAGGGACAGATTATTGTTCTAAAATCATCTCCATGTTCTATAGGGAAAGGGTTCAGCTGTTGATTTAAGTGACAAATTGTTGTTCTAAAATCATCTCCAAGTTCTAGAGGGAAAGGTTCCAGCTGTTGCTTAGAGGGACAGATTATTGTTCTAAAATCATCTCCAAGTTCTATAGGGAAAGGTTCCAGCTGTTGCTTAGAGGGACAGATTATTGTTCTAAAATCATCTCCAAGTTCTATAGGGAAAGGTTCCAGCTGTTGCTTAGAGAAACAGATTATTGTTCTCAAATCATCTCCAAGTTCTATAGGGAAAAGGTTCCAGCTGTTGCTTTAAGGGACAGATTATTGTTCTAAAATCATCTCCAAGTTCTATAGGGAAAGGTTCCAGCTGTTGCTTAGAGGGACAGATTATTGTTCTAAAATCATCTCCAAGTTCTATAGGGAAAGGTTCCAGCTGTTGCTTAGAGGGACAGATTATTGTTTCTTGCACAAAATTAAAAAGTGCATCTACATTGCTGGTTTAAAAAAAAAAATCCAAAAACTACATTTGCGGCCAACGGTGCATTTCTTGCACAAAAATAAAAAAAAATATGTTAAAAATTGGCTGCGCTAAATAACTTAAGCAAATTACACTAAGAGCAGTCCATAGATTTATCCATATAAAACTCCAAAATAATGAGGATGTATATTGATAGCAGAAAGGGAACAACAAACCGGTGCACTCAAATCAATGTGTATCCACCACCGAATAGTTAAAGGCTTACCAGACACCCCTGGAAGCCTGGCATTAGTGTATCCACAATCTCTGGGATCCTATAAGGACGGTTTATCAATGGTACATCTCCTTCCTATAGCCTCCACAGTGTATGGGGAAATTGACTCTCCTCTAATAAGTGTCCGGAACACTGCCACTCCAAAGTTGCTCACAGACACAGGCACCGAGCAGATCCTGATGATCTCTAAATTATAGGAGATCGTCGCTCACATGAGGTAAGTAGATGCCCGAGAGCCAGCCTCGTCCCGTGTGTGTCTCTCGACTCCTGTGGTGGATGGATCAGATAGCTTGCAGTTCAGTGTCCCCACACCGCATACCCCAGACTCAATCTCCACCCTCAATGGATCAGACAGCCTGCTGTTTCGCATCCCAATACAGCGTACCTCGTTCAGGATTAGCTCTCCACTTATATCTTTCAGAACCTTGTTTCACAGCAGGCCGTCTTGGATACCAAAAGTGCTCCAACACCATATTAGGTAACAATTTTGTTACTTTACCATAATTGTTTCCATACTTTTGTCCAACACATGTAGTACAAACAACGATTACTTGTTGACATATGTCATTTCTGGACCAGCGCGGACCCTTCACTCATACTTAATAGAATTTGGTACAATAAGGTCATGAGTTTTTTTTATTCTAATGATATTCCAGTTCAGACAAAGGAGAAAAACCAACCATTTCTTTGGTAAAAATAACCCAAATCAGAGCATAATATTTAGTCTGTAGGAAAGTTATAGAGTCCACAAACTATGTGTGCATACAGTATATATATATATAGATTATACATATATATATTTTTATATATATATATATATATATGTATGTATAATCTATATATATATATATATATGAAATTTGGTCAGGCCTGATGTACTGATGGCCTTTCTCATTTCTTGAGGCCCAGAAATGACAGGACAGTACAAATATCCCCCAAAATGACCCCTTTTTGGTAAGTTGGCAGTCCAAGGCATTTAGTAAGAGGCATGGCAAGTTTTTTGCAGTTGCAATTTTTTGTCACTTTTTTGGAAAATCAAGAAATTTAAAAAAATATTTAAATATTTTTTTTTACATACTCTCACCAGTGCAGTACAGCGTCATCATATAACTGGTCTGGCAGTGATTAGGGACACTGACTGGCAATGGTGGCTGGTAGTTATTTTTTTTTGGGGGGGAGCGCAAACAATGCACCTTCAGCCACCCCCAGGTCAGTCGGGTCACCCACAACCCCCATTGGTCGGTCTCCTGCCCTGCACTTATCTCATCTTTTGGGCAGCACTTCTGCATGCAGATTAGAGGTCCAGATGCATGGATGGGGGGTGGCGCCCCTGCACCCTGCATTACAGGCCACCACTGCTGACTGATAACAGTATGTAAAAAAATGAAAAATAAAAAACTATATTTTTTTCTATTTTTTTTTCACACTTTTTAGTTTGTTTGTTTTTTTTAATTAATACACTGTGACAAGAGCAATACAATGTTACCATAGGAACACTATACTACTCTGGGGAAGTGATCAGGATTTTTTTTTTATATATATATTATGATTGCTTATAACAGTGAATCTCGAGTGGTAAGGTAGGGAGCCCACTTGCTTTGGTTTTGTTTACTGTTTTAGAGTTATCAATATATCCTAATTTGTTTTACTTTATTTACATATATTACAAGTGAGAACATATGATATGTCAAGACTGACCGCTATGATACTTACTTTAATAGTAAATTTTAAAAGGGCTCTGCGTAGCCTATCATTACGCCTGGACTGTTAATGGCACTTGTATACACAGTACTATGCAAATGTTTAATGTTTTGTGTAAGTATTTAAAAATACAAAAAATAAACACCTTTTAATAACAGTGAATCTCACTGTTACAAGCAAACATTTTTACTGATTGAAATCGATTCATCCAGTGTTTATTATTGTGGTTAGCTGTGATTGGCCAGAGATAATCACATGATACAGATGGGCTATGATTGGCCCTGTCTGTATTATGTGATCACTGTGAGCAATCAGAGAGTTCAACACAATTGTACGCAATGAATGGAATGTATCAAAGCCATTCATTGTGTACAATTGTCATGTCACTTGCTGTGATTGGTCACAGCAATCACATGGTACTGGCAGTGGCTGGTCACTTGCCTGACAAAGGGGCCCTGCGAGGCTCCGAAACGCTGCCTTCTTGTTTACATGACCATGTGAAATAAATGCTTTGGACCTTTTCAAGGAATCCTTGGAGTGCTGATGACATCCTTCTACTACAGTGGGTGACAGATCGTGCCACAGCGCAGCCCGTTCCGGGAGGGCATCATATGGCGTCCACTCGGAACGGCGAGTTTCCCGCCCAGCCATCATTTGACTATAGGCCGGGCGGGATCTGGTTAAACACATAAGTTACCAAAATGCATATCAAACAAGACTGCAATATGTACAAAATGTAATGCTCAGGGCTATGTTTATTATATATGATGGGCAAAGTTCAGAAACCTATAGCACTCTTCATCCAATTTGTAAGAGCATGCATATTGAACATGTCGTCAGTGACATATACACAGTGCTGTGTATAATAAGGGACCAGGTAAAATGTTAATAGCATTTTTGTAAGCCAGTTGGACACATATGGCCTGATTCAGTAAAGGTGCTATTAGTTTGAACATCTTATTTCAGCGTGTTTTCACATTCTGACACATAACAGCAGTATTTGCGTTAACCTTGCCACAACATAGAACAAAGATCTGCATGAGCCACCAGCCTTTTAAATGAAGCCAAGACGTCTTTTATTGGCTCATTTCTTTTTCCAGTTGTATAATGCAGGCAAGCTGGCAGACCGCATATTTCAACCAGAAGCAAGGTGAGAGAATGACAGTTTGAGTAAACAGAACAGATTTTGCCTTCTTTTAAACAAAATAGTGGTGCTAACTTTGTAAAAGTCTCCCATTTAAAATAATGTCACATATAAGCACTGGTGCTTTCCACCAGTTCATCAACAAGCTCAGTAAAGATTATTCATTCTATAAACCACTTTTATGTTTTCACTGTAAGATTATTCAGATGCTCATTTATTCCCCATTTGACAAACAGCAAAACAAGCAGTGTTGGCCTTTTCCATCTCTACTCTATAATCTCAGTATTTGCCTTATCTGCATGTTGTCATAAAGCTTTCCCTTTGTGGTAAATGCGGTATTTTTGTATTGCTTCGTCCTGTATGTCTCAGTGTGTTTCAAACTCCAAAAGGGTTAAAAATACCTTGGAGACAATCCTCAAGGCCTTTAAAAAGCCTCAGATACCATCTCATCCATCTTCCCCAAGCTCATTCACTTGAGCAGTGCAGACTAACAGAGCATGTTTATAAAAACCTACAGTGTAAGAGCCCTGAGTTTGAGTTTTACAGCCAAACAGATTATACTCTGGGTGAATATGTCAGGTTGATTTATCATGCAGCTTAAAGGAGAAAATAAGCAATCCCTATAGAATTAGGCTCTGCAGGGACTGAGTTGTACTGGAAGAGGAGCTTTAAGCTGACAGTTTGTTATGGAGCATCACTTACACCTATATTCCTTCTGAGATATTGTTTTGTCAAGCTGGAAATTTACAGTTGGATGCACCTCCACATGATCAACATTGTCCCAAGTCATGAGTAGCTGGTCCGGAAACTGAATACCGCAGTGCAGTATTGCAGACCACTGCAATGTATATGTGCAGTCCGCGCATGTCCTCTTTTAAAGAGGATCTGGATCTGTCCCGTGAAAGCTGTGCCCAAAAAGACAAGCAGATGGTAAATAATTAGTCACCAGAATTCCTTTTGGCCTCCCTGTAGCTTATCTTTTTCTGACTTACCATGCCTTTTTCTATGCTGTGTCCCTGTATGGAGGTGGACATTTTGTTAGATAAGGGCTTGCTTCATCATGTTTTAGCTACCTCACTGGTGGCTGGTGATCTGATAACTGGTGGGAGGGATATTCAAGAATCAGCACGAGAGATTTAGAAAGCAAATGTCCACAGAATTAATAAAGTAAAAGCAGGGAGATGTTGCTACTGCAGGTCATAAGCTACAGTTTCCTCTTTAGCAAGACAAAAGTGAGCAAAACCTTAGTGACATCACCAAACCTCCCTACAAATCTCACGAGCCTAGCAGTCAAGGGCAGCAGCACATTAGATGATCTCACACTGCAGATATTTAGCTATGAAGCCTTATTTACATGGGCGTACTTAAGCGCTTAAGTACGCCCGTATAAGATCTGTGTTGGGGATGCACGTGTGTTCCGTGCATCCCTATGCAGGCAGTCCCATTCATGTCAATTGCAACACAGTATCTGCATGGACACAGCTGCTGCAATCAATATGACAGCTGTGTGGGTACACGACCCCAAAAGCAGACAGTGTGCCTTCAGGTCCACACTCCTGCACAGTTGTCATATTGGGAGCAGTATCCATGTCCATGCAGCTGCTGTGTCCCAATCGACTAGAATGAGACTGACTACACAAGAATGCATGGAACTCCTGTGCATCCCTGTGTGGGTAAACACAGCACTCCACGGTGTATGCTTTAGTATGCCCATGGGAATGAGTATTTGGGAAATGCACTGCTATTTTTTCAGGAGAAAAATGTAAATCTTTCAGGCGACTGCTTGAACACAATAAATATTTTTAGATAATCCCTATTATATAGGAAGTCTTTTTTTGGGTACAGGTCTTTAACAAGGGGAACAACGTCTTTTTAAATTGGTAAATCTCAAACACAGAGTATATTTTAATGGATTATTTTTTTATTTGCAACAAATGGAGAAAGGCAATAGATAAATTGCCCAAATCAGCTTTACAGATAGGTGAAACTGTTGTAACAAATATTTTCTATATTGAAATAAAGCTAAATATTGATTTTGACTGGTCTGCTGTAAGCAAGGCTCCTAAATAAATTAATGAATTCAAAAGAAATAAACCTACTTGAATTGCTTCTCATTTCAACCTGACTTTGTGGAATTTATATTTAATATTTAATCCCTGATAATACCAAATGTAGCAAATGTTTTTGCTATATGTATAATTCCCTGCAAATTGGGTAAACTGGACACATTTAGATATCTGTATAGCTGCAGTATATTCTTGGATCAATCTGGAAAAAGTGGATGGGTAAACCATATATTATATGTTTCCTGAAATTAGATAGCAGAATGTATAAAATAAAACAATATATACCATATGTCACAGGTTCTGTAGATTCTGTGTGTTTTAAGTGGGTACTGTAAGCTCCCCAGAGGAATGCCCAGACTAAAAGTGTAACTACAATTAAAGTGAAAAGCAATACATAGTATATGGTGCAGTTAGTATTCTATAGTAAAACCACAATAATTGTTTATCTAATACCCCCGTAACAATGTTTTACCTGTTAATCCTCCCAGTAGATGCTATGCTGCCATAGCAGCCTGGCTTCTATGATTATTATTGATCTTTTGGGTATTGTTAAACACTGCCAGCAGGGCCATCTTTAATATTGACTGGACCCTGGGAAAACATTTTCTTGCCAACTCCTGGGATCAGTGGCAATGCTGGGGGAAGGGTGGTGTGATCAGTGGCAATGCTGGGGGGGGGGGGGGGGGGATCAGTGGCAGTGGTGGGGGATGGGATCAGTTAGGAGGCAGTACACTGTGGCAAATTCTGAATCATGTTGAGCAAAGCTGGAAATCTTTGGCAATTATATAGCAGGGGATTCTACACTGACCACCAATGTAATAGGAAATGTAAAAATAACCACCAATGTGAGGGGGAATTTACACTGACCACCAATGTAACTGAGACATTTAGCCTGTGTTCACATTTGTGTGTCAGGAACACATGCTAAATTGCTTTCCTGACACCACAGAAACATGCTGCCCTTTCGCAGATACAAAGCAGTGCCATTAATTGTTAATGACACCCTCACACATCAGCTGAGATATGCGTATTCACATGCACCAAAATTCATGGTGCCGTGGCACCATGTTATTTTGAAAAAGGGTTCCACCTCCAATTTGCTTACCTTTGCAGAACAGGCTGATGTCAGGCTTAATGACCACAGTTGTAGGCAGGACTTTCCAGGATGCCCCTTTACCTCCCCAGTGGGCAGCATTCAGCAGAATTTATGGTGAATATGACCTCAGGGGAGCATGATATACATATGAATGCTGCCTCTATTTACATATCAATGCTGCTGGTCCGTGGCTATTTACATAGTAATGCCACCGCTATTTACATATCAATGCAGGCTATTTACATATAAACATAGGGTCTGTAGGTGAGTCATCTGTACATGGCAATAGGGCAGAGCTTGGCAGCATTAGTAACAGAACTTCACATTGAGATATCGGGACACAGCTTGGGACTAAAACATCAAGGGACAAGGGCATTTAAACTGGGATAGTTGGCAAGTATGGGACAACTAATTTGGGCCCCACAACAATGATGGGGCCCAGGGCAGCTGCCCCTTTTGCCCTGCCTTAAAGATGGCCCTGACTGCCAGCTTCTCTATGCCCTCCTGTTAATTCCAGTTTCATCTTCGCTGAGTAAGCAGGCCTTTTAGAGAGACTGGGTCTTGGGAGGTATGTTATTTGCATTGAGCAACATTTAAGAAAGAACAGAACTGTTCCGTGTCTAAATCCTTCAGCAGGGTGACTATGCAAATAAGCTTCAAAAGGAGTGAAAAGAGTTAGCTTGCAGGATCAGGTAAAAAGTCTACATATCATTTATCTTAATAAACTTATGCAAGGCTTTTGAATAGAGAGCGGCTTCCTTTTCTTTTCTTGCGCTTAACTGTGGAAATTATGGAGCAGTGAACGACTGCCGAAAGCCAGCACCTAGAGTGAGAGAAGTGAGATGGATGGGCGCCTGTAGTGGAACAAAATACTTTGCAGTGGAAGGGTGACAGTGCTGTTTATTGTACATTAAAACAGCACTGGAGATTAAGCTTTAAATGGTCCATAAGTATACGACAAACATATTAAATCCCAACTCCAGCTAATACTGTTTAAGCAGTTGTAACAACACTTTTTCCTCTAGAACCATATTAATAAAATGTCACTGTTGTAAACACCCCAACTGTGTTTTAAGGTTAGTCCCAACCTCCATAACTGACACTTATGCTGGAGAGCTTACCTTGCATGTAAATGTGGGAAAAAATATGAATAAGGGCATCTGAAATAAATAAGAAATTCACATACTGAATACCGTTATTGCAAGTATTAATCACTGTACAGTTACCAGGCTACATTCCTGTTTTGTTTCTTAAATGATGGTGGACCGCTAAAGCTAGCTAAACCTTTTGTAATATTGATCAGAGTAGAGAAAGTACTTCTACCAGCTTTTTAGTGTAGTCTGATTCCCCTTTGCAGGGATTCACTATCACTTTCATCCAGTTAACAAGTATGAGTGGGAAATGATGGGTTGCCCCTCTGATATGGCCCAGTGACAACAACAAAATCACATTTAGGTCTTTCCATCCTAGTGACAACTGTACCTTCTGCATACAAGTAAGGGGGTTTGTAAATGGCTGCGTGTTGGCACCAAGGAAGTAGCCCCTTCAAACAAGCAAATATTTAGCTTCCTAAAACTCCCAGCTGAGAATTACAGTCTATAATATTGGTGACTGATAACACAAAGACAGGTGGTAAAACTACTAAATATTCAAGTAAGAGCAAACCCAGAAAACTGATGACATTTTGGTAGAGATAAAACACAGTGTAATTCAGATCAAGCATGATAACCCAAGGGATGGGTCAATGCATTGACCTTTAGAGTAGAAGTAATTATTTATTGTTTTACTTTTTTATCTATTTATTACATATATTTATATACAGTAGTGCAGTAAATTTACGCAGCACTTTACACATATATATTGTACATTCACATCAATCCCTGCCCCCAAGGAGCTTACAATCCAAGGTCCCTAACTCACATTCATACATACACATACTAGGGCCAACTTAGATAGGAGCCAATTAACCTACCAGTATGTCTTTGGAGTGTGGGAGGAAGCCAGAAATTGAAGAAACCCACGCAGGCACAGGGAGAACATGCAAACTCTAGGCAGGTAGCACCATGGTTGGGATTCGAACCAACAACCCCAGCGCTGCTAGGTGAAAGTGCAATTACAGCTCATAGTATTGAATTTTCACAAAGGACCAGAAAGACCTTTTTCTGCTCAGAATTTATATTGGCTTTTAGGTGATATCCCAGGTATGCTTGAGTGTTCCTTAGCTGCATTCTCAGTTAAAATCCAGCAGATATTGCATAGATATGTTGAGGGACAGTTTAGTCTGGCCTTAGATGAGCGCCTCAAGGAATTGAGAGGGGACTGGAAGCTACGTGGATGAGGTGAATAGGACGTGTGAATTAAAGTAGAGTTCTGGCCAAAATATGACTTTTAAGATAAAAATATCCCTAGAATACTCATGTCTCATGCAATGTAACAAAGGTATGCTGTAAACTATGCCCAGTTTTCTATTTGTGCACCATTATTTTCTTACTTTGTGAAGTTCCTGCACAGTGCGGCCATCTCCAGTGTGGGCATCTGAAGCTGCAGTGTCCTTCTTCCTGGATTCCGTGCATGCTGGCTACCCAGCATGCACCTGCCAATCTCGCGCATGTGCAGTGCGATGCAACCTTGGTCAACTTATCAAGCAGACCAAGATTTTCCATAGATGCCAATACAAAACAGGAGAAGTGCCATGCCAAGCTTACCAAGTATTCCATAGACACCAATGCAAAATGGGAGCAGTGCCATGCCAAGCTGACCAAGATTTCCCAGGAGCCAATACAAAACCGGAAATGATGTATGGTACAGCGGCCCCTAAAGGAAAAAGTGAAAATAGATATAGGCATAAATCAGGTAAGTGAACAGAAAAAAAATATGATACAGTGTAGAAAAACCTCTAGAGATCTCAAAGAGTGCTGAGCAGTATATGGGGCTATACTAGACTAGAGCTAATATCAGTCCATATGATGAAAGTTTCTAAGCCAAACTGAATATAAGGGCCTATTCACACCATTGTTGTGTGTTAACACAAATTATGCTGTGGGTTATGTGCTTTGTGTTATGTGTGAAGCCCATTCATTTAAATGTGCTGTATAAAGCACCAAAGGTAGCAAAATGGTGCATGTACCAACTCTGGCAGTGCACTGAAGTGCATGTTGTAATGTTCATCGGCAAGGTGCATTGGGGTGCTATTGAGAATGAGTAGCACTGCAGCGCACCAATACATGTAACATACACTGCTGTGTATCATGGTAACTCATATTTTACCACAACACCATAGTGTGGATGGGTCTTAGTGTTTATGTAGTGGGTTTCCACTGATATCAGATTACCATATGTTTAGGGGCTAAGTGCAATTGTGCATCAAACACCAGAAAATACTGAACTTTCACTTGTTAAGTTAATAGAGAATTGTATTACCACTGCAGAGACACCAGAGACCATGCATGGATATATTCACACAAAGTAGAACTAGTTCATACCAGGCCATAGCACACAGTGCAAGGGTTCACTGCACACTGTCAACACTCCATCTCATCTTTTCAAAGTAACGTGTTTTCCATGGTCACTAATAACATTTTTTTATGCATATTACAGGCCATTTTCAGCAGAAAAGGTGTGTCCATTTTCTGCATATTAAAAACAAATTGGGTACAAGAGGATTCATTACTGTAATAATATTGAGGTACAGACAATGGAACAAGACCCAGCAGATAAAAGCATGGATTTAGGCTTACATAGCTTCTTGTTACCTACATCATGAACTAATATTTTTTTGTCAGATTTAGTCACCGAACATTAGCACCGCATGTACAAGAAATCCTTCTTTGTTTTCCATTCTATTGTGCACCGCCCCATTTTTGCCAGTTTCTGTTTTTTTATGGTTTTAATAAATATGATTACACTGCTGGGTTGGTTTATATGTCTTTATAACGTTATAATTACTAGTTAGCAGACATTACTAGTTCATAAGGATGGACAAATGACACCATTCTGTTTTAAATTTAGGCATTTAGTTAACTCACCTTTATGCTAATCATTTTAATTAAAAGAGATGCTGAATGGATCCCAAAAGCTGACAGTTTGCCCCACTTAACAAATGTACATAGACTAAAAACCAGCGTAAATGAACGTCATCGTTAGCTGCACTGTGGCTAGGGAAATTTTCTTGCTTTTATCTTTTTATTGTTTTACTTTCTGTGCTAGCAGCTGTGCGTGAGTAAGCATCGCTTATGTCAGAAACTCCTACAGTTCATAGATTTTGCCATTTATTCATCCCAACAGCAAGGACAGAGGAGCAAACAGCTGGCAAGTACGAGACCCTGATTCCTTTGCTGTAATTTGTTTGGTTCTCTTTCCTTGGTAAACAATCGCATTATTGCACATAGCATCCCCACCTGAGTGGTTTAGAAGACAGAAAGGACACAGCTGGCAGAGACCACTATCTGCAGAAAGAAGAGCTATCTGATTCAAGGAGGAAGAAAATGCAGGAGCTAGCTTTTATGTACAAATTTCTATTTTATAGCCATGTTCTGGCAGAAGACACTGAATACCCACAATTCCACTAGGACCATTAAGTTTCCACTTTCTCATTATGCCTCCATAAAGAGAGGTACCCCTCAGCTCACAAGGGAGAGAGCAAACACCTCTTCACAATTTAGAACACAGTAAAGCGAAATATTTAGCGCACATTAATGGCTCCTTGCAGATGTAAGTTTTTTACTATAAAATTGCACAAGGAACAGAATGATCGGTGACTTAAACTATAGACAAACATGTCCCATTTTTCTTGTAATTACTCCTGAATGGATGAAATCTTCCATACCACTGTAGAAATAGATGACATTTAACAGTTCAGAAGAGAGAGCACAACATGCTGAGGAAGACAAAAAGCACTAACTTTCAACGTTTGTCAGGTATTAAACCAACTATAAAACTTAAAGTGCTTTAAAAACTGCTGCTTTATGATTTTTAGAATTTAAACACTGTTTTATTTGAGATGTAGCACATGACTCTAAGGCTGGGTTCACACTATCCGACAAAAAAATGGTCCAACTTTGATCCTACTTTGCTGTACGATTTACGGTCCTACATAGAGCCAAAGTCGGACCGTTTTTCTGTGAACAGGGATCCGACTTTGATCCCAACAATGCCAGGCACCTTGTGCTCTGGGGATCTTGAAGGGGAACTCAACGCCAAATTAAAAAAAAAATGGCATGGGGTCCCACTCCAGGAGCATACCAGGCCCTTTGGTCTGGTATGGATTTTAAGGGGAACCCCCACGCCGAAAAAAACGGCGTGGGGTCCCCCCTAAAATCCATAACAGACCCTTATCTGAGCACGCAGGCCGCGTGCCCTCAACATAGGGAGTATGGGTGCTACACAGGTTTTTAAAATCTTTTATTAACCACTTGACCACTGGGCACTTAAACCCCTTAACAACCAGACCAATTTTCAGCTTTCAGTGCTCTCACATTTTGAATGACAATTACTCAGTCATGCTACACTTGTACCCATATGAAATTTGCGTCCTTTTTTTCACACAAATAGAGCTTTGTTTTGGTGGTATTTAATCACCGCTGGGTTTTTTATTTTTTGCACTAGAATTAAAAAAAGACTGAAAATGTTGTAAAAAAATGAATTTTTCTTTGTTTCTGTTATAAAATTTTGCAAATTAGTAATTTTTCTTCATAAATTTTGGCCAAAATTTATACTGCTATATATCTTTGGTAAAAAAAAAATAGTGGATATTATTTGGTCTGTGCGAAAGTTATAGAGTCTACAAGCTATGGTGACAATCACTGTATATTGATCACACCTGATGTACTGACGGCCCTAACAAGACAGGAAAGTATAAATACCCCCCAAATTACCCCTTCTTGGAAAGTAGACATTCCAAGGCATTTATTAAGGGTTATCGTGAATTTTTTGAAGTTGTAATTTTTTCCCACAATTCTTTGCAAAATGAAGATTTTTTTTTTCCCCCAAAATTGTCATATGTTAACGGGTTATTTCTCACACCCAGCATATGCATACCACAAATTACACCCCAAAATACATTCTACTACTCCTCCTGAGTATGGCGATACCACATGTGTGAGTCTTTTACACAGCCTGACCACATACAGAGGCCCAACATGTAGGGAGCGCCATCAGGCGTTCTAGGAGCATAAATTACACACATCATTTCTTGACTACCTCATGCACTTTTGAAGGTCCTGGAGCACCAGGACAATGGAAACGCCCAAAAAATGACCCCATTTTGGAAAGCAAAGACCCCAACTTATATTTTAGGAGGCATAATGAGTCTTTTGAACATGTAATTTTTTCCACAAGTTTTTGGAAAATGTGGAAAGAAAATGAAAACGCTTTTTTTATATACAAAGTTGTCCATTTACACAATATTTCTAACACACAGCATGTACCTAGAAAAAGTGACACCCCAAAATACATTCTGCTACTCCTCCTGAGTATGGCAATACCACATGTGTGACACTTTTACACAGCCTGACCACATACAGAGGCCCAACATGCAGGGAGCAACGTCAGGTGTTCTAGGGGCATACATTTCGAATCAAATTTGACTACCTTTTACAGTATTGTGAGGCACTGTGGTGGCATGGATAGGCACTGTAGTGGTACAGATGGGCAGGATACTGGCACGGATGGGCACTGTAGTGGCATGGATGGGCACTGTAGTGGCACGGATGGGGATGTAGTGGCACGGATGGGCAGTGTAGTGGCATGGATATGTCACAGATGAGAACTGATGTGGTATGGATGAGCATGAATGAGGCACAAATGAGCCATGGATGGGGATGGATGAGCCACGGATGGGTGGGTGAGCACGGATGGGTGGGTGAGCCCGGATGGGTGAGCATGGTTGGGTGAGCATGGATGGATGGCTGGGTGAGCATGGATGGATGGCTGGGTGAGCACGGCTGGATGGGTGAGCATGCATGGATGGATGGATGGATGGATGGGTGAGCATGGATGGGTGAGCACGGCTGG
>BLSH010135735.1:304700-328255 GCA_018402905.1 Glandirana rugosa
AGGTCTACAAACGTCTTGTCACTATAGTATAGTGACAAGACGTTTGTAGACGTTTGACACACACTTTGATATCGTCTCGCTTTGGTATAAACAGTGATATGATATCACTGTTCTGCAAACATCTGGAAACTGTGTGTGAAACTATAGCAGAGCGAAACCATGTCCCTGTTCTTCTCTATGCTGTAGTTTCACACACAGTTCCCAGATGTTTGCAGAACAGTGATATGATATAGATAGAGATAGAATATGATATGATAGAGATAGAATTTTTAGCTACCAGTACAGGCTGAATTGTGGGGATAGACTGAATCATTACTAAGAGGCAATATTATTTTGAGAACAGTTGCCAGGAACTTTTTAGTATTGACAGTCAGCCTACACAGGTTCCTTCTTAATAGGCAGTATTACAGTATTTTAAGGGTGAGCTGCAGGATAGGCAGTACAATTTATCAGCAAGAATCCAGAAAGATAATATCTGGCAGGGATAAGACAGAATAGGTCAGCTCAGATTACTCAGTATGCGTTTATGGGCACTGTATGCAAGAGACTAATGACCACTGTGACATTCTCTCATTTTTCCTTTTATGAGGTGCTCCCCTTTAAGTGAAAAAAACACATCTTTTTACACACATTGTTTATATATCATTTAATAAAGGTTATGTTTTACACTGCTTGGCCATGATATGGTGGGTCATGCACCCTCGTTGTGTATAAATAATATTTGCCAGATTTGAGTCTTAGGAATAAGCCATTGTTAGAGCAATTATACCGCTGATTATGACACAATGTCTGCTGTGACGGTGTCACTTACCTGAGAGGAGACTGAAATGACGAGGTCAGCCTCTCTTCTATATCTCCAGCCCAGGCCCCACTGAAAGTGGAACAGAGGGTATCGAAGGACTGGAGGAACACGAGTGCCTGCAGATGTAGATAAGGGAACTTGCAGCTGGAAATGCGGTCCCAAGGGAACTGAAGAACCATCAGGTCAGGAACAGTAGCCAGGCTTAGTAGTCCAGCGGAGGTTAAAGACGTGGGACGTGTGGCTGATCGGAGCTCTCAGCAAACTTGCAGCAGGAATACTCAGCTGGGAGCAGAACTGCACAGCAGACAGCCAGGCAGCTACTTGAACGATTCGGAAAGCAAGGATCAGAGACAGAAGCATGGTTACAGGAATAGCCAGGGTCATCAACTGGAACAAGTTGGGTCAGGAACAAGCGACAAGACAAAAGCAGGATCTGAGATCAGGTCAGTAGTAAGCCTGGACAGCAACAAAGGGAACACACTGTAAGTGTGACACAGGGAACAGCTGAAGACCAGTCAGCACTTGAGGACAGGTAGGAACATCTTTAAATACTCTGGTGCCAACATGCATTGTGAGCATGCCTGGTTACGATTCTGTGGAGATTGCTGCGTGCATGCGCAGTTCTGTGAGGCAGACGTCTGGCAGGAATTCCCTGACAGGGGGTGATCAAGGGCACTGTACATGGTGTGGCAGTGAGCAGGGACACGGTAACTGGTGTGGCGGTGATCAGGGGTGCTGGAACTGGTGTGGCATGATCAGGGGCACTGTAACAGACGTGCCAGTGATCAGAAAAAAAAAAGACAAGTATAAGGTGCAAAATCCTATGGTATATAAGGTCCTACCCAGAGAGGAGACCCCCCTAGAGAGGGGGGGGGAGAAAAACAGGGGGAGGGATGAAGTGCTGAAGGTAAAGGACTACCTACAACCATAGCATGACATAATTTTAAAAAATCAATGGCATACACAGAAACTGATCATGAATTCTTACATACAAGTCCAGTATGTCAATGACGGAGACAGGGAGTCACTAATAGTGACACTGAGTCCACCAGAAACTGAAACAAAAAAAGCAAGGAGAGGCGCCTCTAAGTGCAATATGCAGACACACTGTTTAGTAACAAGGTTAAAAGCACTCACATGCTGAATGGTAATAAACAGCACAACTGTGATCCAACAAGAGGAACATAGCCAGTCATAGACCCACGATAGGTGAAGGTGGTATGCCGCTGTATAGTCCTACGTCCCACACGGCCCTGTGGTGGATGATAGCCGGCTGTTTGGCAGTGTGGAAACGAGGCGTTTCTCTTAGGAGGCTACAAACGTGCCTGTGGCAAACAGAGACAACAACTAATTCACTATAAAAAGAAAAACAAAACAGAAGAAACCCAAAATACCTGAGTAATCACCAGATTCTCTAACCAACATGAAGAATGTAAAATTCTGTTCAAACACTGGCATCTCTTATCATCAGATCCTGAAATTAAACCTTTCATACTGAACCAGCCAGCCATTACTTACAAAAGGGCAAAATCTCTTAGAGATCATTTGGTCCATAGTGACTATAACGCCACCTCAGAGGACCCATACAGGTATCCTGGCACTTTTACCTGTGGGGGTTGCGGATACTGTCAATATATGTACAATATCCGCAACCCCACACTACCGATTGGGGTTCAAGGCCAGGCACCATGCTAACTGTAAAACTCGAGGAGTTGTCTATATGCTCCTCTGTGACTGTGGTTGCTTTTATGTTGGAAAGACAGTCCAGGAATTTTGGCAGCGAGCATATAGACATATTCTCAGTATGAAAACTGTCAATGTTGAGCTTGAGCTTCCTCTTGGCAGACATGTGAACTCCGGAGAGCAGATTCCCATTTATTTTCATGTAGGAATGATAATCTTCTGTTAAAGGAATGTCTTCAAGCAGTGTTTTGAATATCAATGAGATTAGATGAGGTTGTGATGGACCCTGGGTACCGATTTAATCAAATTTTGTAGATTGTTCCAAAGTCAGAAAGGGCTGTATGACAGGGAAAAGTTATGAAATTGGACATGGGAGTACAAGGAATGTCTAGATATACAGTTCCTCCATGCCCATAGCTTCTCAAAGGTGCAACACTTATGGGTCACTGAATTTACAAGATGTCTTAAGTGGAATATACCTGATTGAATCCAGGGTTGTATGTGTACATAGGATAGACTAGCTGGCAATTCAAGGTTGAACAGCATGTTAGTTAAAAAAGAATAGGTTGATGTTCGGATGTATTTTCATCTACAGGCTTTCCAAACCTGAATGATAAATAACACTGAGAATTGCCTGGTTTAGTGATCACTGAACTTTATCTGAAGAGGTCCAGATCAGAGAGCATGGCTATGTGGGATATATTTGTCCCTGTTCTATTTCTGTCCGTTTATTAGTGGAGGACAGGGTCTATCAGGAGGTTAATTGCCTAAGATGGGCTGCATACTAATATTTAATTATATCTCAGTGTCATATTCTGGAGTCAGGCTAAGCCAGTAACTATAGCAACAGAGAGGTACCCACCGACCAGCTGGATAAGTACAGAAGCAGTTCACCCTGAGTTGCGGAGTCTAAGTACAAACCAGTGTACACCATAGCTACTGTTGGTGGAGATGGGTTTAGCTGTGTGTTAGTACCAGGTCGCGGCCCTCAGGATCACCCCACCAGAAGGTGAGCAAGCCAGGGTCCAGTAGCAGATATAGCAGGTTGGGATAAGCAGAAGCATAGTCAGTAAACAAGCCAAAAATCAGTAACTAATTATTGCAGGTTGGGATCAAGCCCAAGTGTAGTCGAGGAACAAGCCAAAGGTCAACAACAAGGGGTAGCAAAGATACGGACGCCAGCAGGAGTGACAAGAGAGAGAGATACTGACTGGAGAGCGCATAATAACCTGGCAAACAGAAAGCGTAGGGACATGACATAAATCAGGAAGTTCATGGGAGGAGCAAAGAGTTTAAGGTTCAAGAAAAACAGGGTTCAAGGCAAGATCATTCAAGGAATTGTCCAAGAAGCTGTCTAATATCCCAAGTGGCTCAGCAAGAAGAGACAACGTCAGACACAGCAGAGTTCACAGGTTCAGGCCTGGGCACTGGGGCTTACAGGCCCCTCTAGTTTTAGAGGCTAATAAAACTGAGCTAAAGATTCTATGGGATTTGTTATGCCATATAAAGGTAATGAATAGTTTTTGGAATTTTTGGAGCTGAGACATGGCTATTGGGATTGGCAACATTTCAAAGTATAATAATTTTGGTAAGAACACATCTTTAAGATATTAATCCTACCCAGGAAAGAAGTAAAGAAGTGCCCAAATGAGTTCAGGATTTGGAGATCTCACAAAACTAGGGCGTAGATAATTTTTTTTGTCCTGAGGGGGTTCAGCAGCAGGTACCAAGTGGTGAAGCGTGGGGGGGGGGGAACAAGCAGTTCTATGGCTGTGTGGGTCTATGGAGCGTGGCTCCATAGAACCACATGGCACAGGAGCGAGCAGCCTTCTATTGTGGCACATAGAGAAGAGGAGGATCAGGGCCACTCTGTGCAAAACTGATGCACAAAGCAGGTTAATATAACATGTTCTTTATTTTAGTTTAAAATGAATTTAAAATGTGGTTTCTCTGTGGCTGTGTTTTTAGAAAAGGTGAAAGGTCTACTTTAAACCAGAACAGCTTGTTCTGACTCTCATACACACTGTTTATTGTGTGGATGTATAGCTTGGTTTGAGATTGCATCCCAGTGATGGTCAACTGATGAGGTTTTCAGGGCCTCAACTGCAGCCCCTGACACACCAAAGGGTTGTGCATATCATTTACTGCCAGACATACTACATGAGATGATCAGAGATTGCAGACATAGTACAGGAGATGGTCAGAGCCTGCAGACCTAGTACAGGAGATGGTCAGAGATTGCAGACATAGTACAGAAGATGGTCAGAGACTGCAGACATAGTACAGGAAATGGTCAGAGACTGCAGACATAGTACAGGAGAGGGTCAGAGACTGTCTCAGGATCCAATTCTTGATTGGCCGGGAGGAGAAGCAAGCGGGTTCAAGGAGCAGCATTGGCCTCCTAAGGTAAGGCCACTGATCACTGCCGTCCATCTCCCGCGGGGTGGGGCACTGATCCCCGCTGTAGTGATTCAGGAGACACACTTCAGGGATATTCTATGTGTAATATACTGCAACAGCACACAGCGTAATTTGTCATCTAGTATGTCCACTGTAGATTTGGCACAAGGGTTGGCATTTGTGAGGGGTTGTGTATGTTCTCTGCATCCCCAGGGCCATGTAGAGAAGCCACTTGCTCCGACTGACTCCTTCAAACTTGTAGGCCTTTTAAGAAGTGCTTCATGCAGGAAGACAGCTGCTCCTTCGAGGGGAGGGGGGGGGTAAGCCAACGTTTTTTGGCACCCAATCTTACCCTTAGGGTGCTACAGCATGTGATCTAGCAGGTTCAGATTTTCAGGTTCTCATGAGCTGTTGGAAGTTGTGAAATTGTGGTGGGAAATGAGGAAAAGCAGCTCCACCAGGTTATGCATCTGTCATCTTTAACATTTGTGCATGTGCTGTGAAAGGAAACATCTTTAAGAATAGATAGTGTAAGGCTTTTCTTCCATTTTAAGCGTAGCTAAAGTTTGGCACAGGTGGTTTCTCCATGCTGAGAGTATCGCTAGGATCTCATTATGTAATGTCATATTGTGCCCTTATTTGTTACACTTGTTTATTTCAGTTGCTGTCTAAATGCTAATCCATTAGAACACATTTACTGACAATTATTCATTTTTGATAAATGGCAATATTCTGTTTGTTAATCGACTTTTATACATGATTCGCCATCAGTAAATAAAATTTTCTATTACAGCATCATAAGATATCTAGTTAGTGGTTTGTGCCGGAGTTGCAATATAACTGCATTAACATGTTTTCTAATTACACGGATCATCTGCAGTGCTTGTAAACAAATCGATTTCAATCCAGACATCCCTCTGCAACACTGCACACAGATTTCTCTAGTACCTTGTTACCATGTTACGTTAGAAACTAGGCAACGTTTCTCTAAAATCACATTTTCCCCTCTACTTCTGATCAACAGGTAGCATTTCATTGTTTTCAAAGTGAAAATGAAAAATGAAAGCGCTCACTTCAAATCAGCCACCTGCTGAGAGAAAGAAAGGCTAAGAAGTCTGGATGTGAAAGATTAACACAAACAGTCGCAGAAACCTTTCTCCACGATGCAATGGTTGCTTCTGGATGGGAGGCAAATCATTGCAGAGGACACTTTTAACTACCACAAAGTCATTATCAGCATACAATGTGATTGAGTGTTTTTACAGATGAAAATAGTTCACACACAAGATCTCTAGTTCTGTTTGTATGATAAATATTTGCTATTTTTATTATTAATGATATGCTAGGGATATTTTTATATTACTGGAGTACAATGGCGTCCATATGATTATGAACCAGGCACTGAAGTGGTTGTACTACAATAGATAAACCATATGTCGCCATGTTCTCCCTTGGGAGTGGCTGGTAGTTGTGGTTCACCTTTTGGCTGCCCTTACTCCCACCATTTCTCACAAATCCGGAGTCACTGAATAGGCCGGCTCTTGTTTTTCTTTGTTTTATTTAGGGGATTAACTTAGATGGGAAAAAGGGGTTACTGTGGGATGCCCTAAGGAATTACTTTACACAGGACCAACTATATACACGACTGTATATACATCTCTACGTCCTCCAGCACTTCACTTGCAGACCGTTACTCCTCTCACTTCTCTCCAGCACTTCACTTGCAGACTGTCTCACTTAACTCCTTTCTCTTCACCGCAGCTAGCACATGGTGAGACCTGCACTCGATCAGCAGGACCTCCGGACCACCCATTACAGGCCAGGGTCAAGGACCCCTCTAGTGTAGCTTAATACGTTGGTGCTAGCTGGGCCTTTGATGGACTACGACTCGCAGCCCATTCCTCTTCCAGACCACAGCGGTCTGCTTTCCTTTCCGTGACACTCCTTCCCCTGACTGGCTTCTGAGACCTCCACAGACTGTCCACTGTTCCTCTCCCAGCCTTTCTTCCTGCTCCCTGGGTCTGTCACTCACCTACTCAAGTGGATACTCTAAAGTGTCCTCAGTAGCACCTCTGCTGTTCTCCTACTCCCCTGTGCTGCTCCAGGAATCAACTCCACTCCCATCCCATTCCTCTTCCAGCAATTCCTCTTCCAGCAATCTACCCCCTGTGCTGCTCCAGGAATCAACTCCACTCCCAGCCCATTCCTCTTCCAGCAATTCCTCTTCCAGGAATCTACTCCCAGCCCATTCCTCTTCCAGACCACAGCGGTCTGCTTTCCTTTCCGTGACACTCCTTCCCCTGACTGGCTCCTGAGACCTCCACATACTGTCCACTATTCCTCTCCCAGCCTGCTACAGACTTTCTTCCTGCTCCCTGGGTCTGTCACTCACCGACTCAAGTGGATACTTTAAAGTGTCCTCAGTAGCACCTCAGCTGTTCTACTACTCCCCTGTGCTGCTCCAGGAATCAACTCCACTCCCAGCCCATTCCTCTTCCAGCAATTCCTCTTCCAGGAATCTACCCCCCTGTGCTACTCCAGGAATCAACTCCACTCCCAGCCCATTCCTCTTCCAGCAATTCCTCTTCCAGGAATCTACTCCCAGCCATTCCTCTTCCAGACCACAGCGGTCTGCTTTCCTTTCCGTGACACTCCTTCCCCTGACTGGCTCCTGAGACCTCCACATACTGTCCACTATTCCTCTACCAGCCTGCTCCAGCCTTTCTTCCTGCTCCCTGGGTCTGTCACTCACCGACTCAAGTGGATACTTTAAAGTGTCCTCAGTAGCACCTCTGCTGTTCTCCTACTCCCCTGTGCTGCTCCAGGAATCAACTCCACTCCTGGCTGCACCCGAGTCTCCAGTCCTCAAGGTCACCCCCCCAGACTGGGGGCTCCCTCCTGAGTAGAGGCCCCCACGGCACTTCTGCTACATCTTCATCATTTCCACCTGAATTCTCCTCCCACCTGTTGACAGATCACTGTATTTAAGGAGGCCTGCCCCCTGCCAATCCAGATTGGGGGTTGGTCAGGGCTCCTTAACATACACAGCGAGTGATACCTCCTCATCCATGCCCCTTCCAGCACTTTCTGGAACCAGGGGAGGAGTATCCAAGGGGTGTCCCTTCCTGCAATCTCCAGCCCACTCTGAGCCACTCCCCTGCCCAGATCAAAACAATCAGGCCTGCACACACTGTCAGGTCCGACTAAATTTTACTTCTCCTAACAAAAACTTACTACAAAAATGCACCTATCACTATGGGCTACACATAAGTTTAAAAAATAATAGCCTATTAAAACCTATCTTTGCTGCAATACTCAGGTTAAATCTACAGATTTCTCCTACAGTTCTTTTATTTCTGCTACTAGATGTCCTCATTCTGATGGCAAGCATCATTTAACCCACTTTCTCTGTGCCCAGGTCATCTAGTACCCTCCCCGGCTTGTAAGCGGGAAGGGGAAAAACAGCATGATTATAGGCTCACCCAAAATTGGATGGTGTTGCCCAACTCTATGCTGATACCCAGGGAAGATGAAGCATAACTGGAAAGAGATAATTGGCTGCATTCCAAGACAAGTAATATGTCCCAGATTGTTCCACCAAATATATACAGGCAGTCCCTGGGTTACAAACAAGATAGGGTCTGTGGATTTGTTCTTAAGTTGAATTTGTTTGTAAGTTGGAACAGGTACATTTTTTAAATTAGATCCAAGCAAATAAATATTTTTTACATTTTTTTGACAGCATAGGGAAGGGTTAACACACCTGTAACGTTTGTTTTACTGTCTGTGTCACTGTTTAGAAGTTTTGAATAGAGAGATGTCACCAGCACACCATGGATTCCTTAAAAGGGTCCACAGCTTTATTTCACATGGTCACACAGCACAAAATGGCAATGCTTGCCTGATGAAGGGGCCCTGTGTGGCTCTGAAACATTGCCATTTTGTACTGTGTGACCATGTGAAATAAAGCAGTGGACCCTTTTGAGGAATCTTTGGTGTGCTGGTGACATCTCTCTATTAGAATTATCGGTGGTTTTCAGCCTATCGTCACTTCAGCACCCAGCATTACTACAGCCATTTCCATGAAGGTGTGCATAGGGAATATTGCTATTGGACCCGTTCAGAAGATTTCACCTCACTTTCTGTCCCTGTGACAATTGGATTTTGAAAATTTTGGGCTGTTGTGGAAACAAGGGTTGGTGATAAATCTCCAATGGAGACACCTTTTTCCAATGAGAACTCTTGCAGGAGTGATTTCCCTTCCTAGGGGTAGTTTTGCTCTCACTTCCTGTTGTCTCCCTCCATTTGTAAGTCGGATGTTTGTAACCGGGGGACTGCCTGTACTGAGCAGGCTGTTCTAAATGAGAGGCTGATATCCAAAAGCAGCATAGTAATAGTTAATAGAGTATGCATGGGTGGGCATGGATCCATAGCTCATCAGTAAGAGTAGATTGTCAGTATTGGAAGGGTTTAAGGGAGGGTCTTTTTATGTGTGGAACAGCATTGTTATATTTTATGGGCAGGGGCTGTTTATTTAAATACTTATTGTTTGGAATACTGTCTAAATAAATTGTGATATCACAAATATTGGATAAGGCCTGTTTCTGTGTGGTGTCAAGATCCATGTTTTCTTCTTTTTGTATGTTATCATGTATCTAGTGGAGACACATACTTAGATTATAGTGGAATGAGCACACAACCCATGGTACCTGTTGGTCCTATATATACTGATGTTTAAATATAACTTCTTTGCATGCTCCTTGTCAATACAGAAAATAAAAGCAGACAGGAGCGCGGGATCAAATTAGAAAAGTTATATGTTTTATTTGATAAAAACAAGTGCAGGATTACATCACAGCAGTTAGTTGTCAGCCTGAAACCCAGGCAGCACAGTCCAGGCAGAGAGCACAGTGTGTAAACTCACACTGTCATAGCCAACTGCTTGTCAGAATAATACATAAACAGAAGGGGGTGGGTGATGAATTCTGAAGGTGTACATATTTTTCAAACCTCCTTGTCAAAAGGTAAATTGATTACTCCTTGTCCTGCTTCCTCTTCCCACGCTTAAGGCTTACAAGGGGCTGAAACCAAGTCAAAGTCATATATTGACACTGCTTGTATTAAAATACATTAAATGGTGTATTAATGATTACAGAACTGTTCTAAAGTCACAATTTTTCTCCTAAAATAACAAACATGTTACAAGTACCTTCTCTGTGCAATGGTCTTGCACAGAGCAACCTCTAGGGTCTCTTGTAGGGTTTTCTAGAGTTCCTTGCCAGTGCTCTCCGCTTCTCACCTTCTGTGAATGCCCCCATAGCAAGTCGGCTGCTATGGAGCACTAATGCAGGCTTGCTCCTGAGGCGGGCTGTGCGTATCCATAGACATATACAGGGCAGCTCTGCCCCACCCCTTGTTTCCTCCTCACAGGATTTGATTGACAGCAACAGGAGCCAATGCCTGCCACTGCTGCCTCCATGTCCTGTGAGAACGGGGAGAAAGGAAAGTGCCGCTGCACATGGGAACATTGCTGGATCAAGAATTAATTATGGCAGTGGGGAGGGGGAGAGGTGGTTCAACTACTGAGTCATTTTTTTATGCAGAGTATGCATTAAGCTAAAACAAGTCTTGACTTTAGAACCGCTTTAAGTTATGTCTTTCTTATCTGAGACATGTATAGAAATGCACTTGGCCTACTTATTTGGTTCATCCACATTAATCCAGGGATAATTGTATATGGTACACACGCTATCTTGCAATTCAAGGCTCAGCTCTAGCCAAAGCTATTTTTAAAGTGATACTAAGGTCTCATTTTTTTTTTTTTTTGTTAAAAATAACAAACATGTTATTCTTACCTACTCTGTGCACAGAGCCGTGACTCAACCCCCCTCCTCTCTCTCCTCATTGGCTCACTGACTTTGATTGACAGCTGGAAGAGCCAATGGCACTTCGTTGCTGTCTCAGCCAATGAGGAGGGAGAGTCTTGGACAGCTGAGTCTCTCATGCAACATTGCTGCATTGAGATGGGGCTGAGGTAAGTATTGGGGTGGCTGAGGGGGGCTGCTGCACACAAAAGGGTTTATATCTTAATGCATAGAATGCATTTAAGATATAAAAAACCTTCTGCTCAGTTAGTTAGGTACTCTGACACGCATACATACACATTAGATAGGTGTTAGATACTATTTTAGTATCTAATCAGATCAATATCTGCGATCTGATCAGATATATATTAGCGTCCCCACTAGATTAGTGTTCTAAAAAATGCAGCGTTAGCGGGATCAGCCCAGATACCTGCTAGCACCTGCGTTTAGCCCCCCCCACCCAGCCCAGCCCACCCAAGTGCAGGATCAATAGATCACTGACACTTACCAAACACAGAACACATATTTGCAGAGTTTGCAGAGATCACGTGGAATCTGACAATGACTTTGGTAGCGTTTGAAACAGGCTCTGACAACCAGGTATGCTTTTTTGCCTGTGAGTCAGGCTAGTGTACGTATCAAATTTAGAAAGTCCAAAATGTCTAATCACACGTACACTAGCGAAGAGGCCTACACTAGGCTGAGCATGACAGACGAGAGCGATGGGGAAGCTCTTGAGAGTCGCTCTATCCAATTGCAGCAGTACAGAAGTGCAGTAGGACAAAAGTGCAATAGTTTTGAACAACCAGTAGTTTGAAAACAGCAGGAGTTTGGAGACAGCCAACTCTATTTGATTAGTGCCTGTGTTTGAATTTAAGTAAATCTCTCTTTAAAGATGTTTGGTTTAGTTCAGTGCAATACTTGTTTGGCATTTATTTTTCGTGGTGCTTTGTGGAAGCTGGGACACTGTCCCATTTGTATACAGGTTTCTAGTCTACGTGATGACATTGCCTGTCTAAATTCCTTGGTTTGTGCTCTGCAGTCTGAGATCAGGAGGTTGTCTAAAGCAGTTTGTTGTGTTGAGCTGCCCTGCAATAATCCACCTCTTCCTCAAAGACTGTGCAGGAGAAGGGCAGTGTGGACAACTGTTGGGTCTGGAAGAGTAAGGCCTGTGGACCATAAACATGTAGCTTTTGGTTTGACACTGCATAACCCCTATAGTGTTCTTTCTGAGCTGGAAGCAGATACAAAGGCTGCAAACATAGCTGCTTGTGAGATTGGCAACCCTTCTCTGCACATGGAGGAGCTTGAGAAACAAAATGCAATTCCAAAAGTAAGTGTTTTATCTGAGGCTGCTCACCAGGCAAGAGTTGTGGATAAGGCTCCTAAAAGGAGAAGTCATCTTCTTGTTGGTGATTCAATTGTAAGAGGTGTTGATATAGGAAATTGTGTGGAAGTGTCAAAGGAAGTTAGGTGTTTGCCTGGTGCTACTGTTAGGAGAGATAAGAGGCACATTGTAAGAATTGTCAAAAAAGCTAGCGAAGAGTGCAATGTTGATGTTGTTGTGCACCTTGGCACAAATGATTTGTCCCAGAATGATGTGCATTCTGTGCAGAAGGATTTTCAGAATTGGGCCAGGATCTTCAACAGTTAGGGTGTACTGTTACATTTTCAGAGGTCTTACCTGTGCATTATGGACAACACGAAAAAGTACTTCGTATAGCAGAGTTCAATGTTTGGTTAAAGAATTGTTGCAAAGCTGAAGGTTTTGGTTATGTTAGTCATGATGCTTGAGGAGAGATTCTGTCCCCAGCAGGTTGAAACAAATGTGAGGATTCATGTTGGTAATGACTGGGCTGACGAGATGGTCACTTCAGTTGAAGTTTCTGTTAATAAAAAGAAAGCAGTTGAAAGTTGTGTTTGTCATGTCATGTGCACTAATGCCCATAGTGACAGCTCTTATGTCTAGGGACAACTTGGACCTTGTTGCAATTACAGAGACATGGTTCAAGGATTCAAATGACTGGGAAATAACTATACCAGGGTACACACTATACAGGAATGACAGAGTAGGGAAGAGGGAAGGTGGAGTTGCCATATATGTAAAAAATGGCATAAAACTAACATTAATTAAAAAAACACATGAAATACTTGAAACCCTCTGGGTCTGCCTCCCAACCAGGGAGGGATCTTTCCTTAGAATTGGAATAGTATACAGACCCCCAGGACAGAGTGAAGATTATGATAGCTTGTTGATTGTTGAGATAACTCAAATGGCAATGAAAGGAGAGGTTTTGATTATGGATGACTTCAACATGCCTGACGTTAACTGGAATTCTTTAACTGCTATTACAAGCAGGAGCAGGGATGTAATGGAAGCACTGAATGGGGTTTCTCTAAAACAGTTAGTAAAAAGCCCAACCCAAGGTGATCGTATTCTTGACCTAGTACTGACAAATGGGGATCAACTATCTGATGTTGAGGTGGGAGAGAATTTGGGTTCTAGTGATCACCAATGTCTTTGGTTTGATATTAAAACAAGAACTGAAAAATCATATACAAAAACAAAAGTTTTAGATTTTAAAAGGACAAATTTTGCTGAAATGGGGAAATTTCTAAAAAATGAACTGAAAGGTTGGAGTTAAATGACAGGAGTAAGTAATCAGGCACTATTAAAGTCTACCATCGTGGAGGCAACTAGATTATATGTCAGGCAAGTTAGTAAGAATAAACGGAAGAAAAAAACAATATGGTTCACCAAAGAGGTAAGTAGGATAGTAAAGGGAAAAAAATGGCATATAGAAAATTCAAGGAAATAGGAGGTGCAGCTGACAGAGAGGAGTATAAAAATAGACAAAAGGAGGCCAAACACATTATCGGTGCCGCATATTGGTTCTTGTAATGATGTTCATTTCTAGGATTTCTGGAGACAGAGGTAGCTGAGGAACTGGCTCGGTTAAAGCTTAATAAAGCAATGGGCCCTGATGGTATTCATCCCAGAGTTCTAAGAGAACTTTGTGATATAGTTGTTGGACCATTAACAAATCTTTTCAATAAATCTCTTCTAACAGGAGAAGTTCCCCATGATTGGCAGATAGCTAATATTGTACCTATCCACAAGAAGGTCAGCAAGGTAGAAGCTGGCAATTACAGGCCAGTGAGTTTAACACCAATTGTAGTCAAGGTAATGGAATCACTTCTGAAAATAAGGGTCATTGATCACCTAAAAATACACAGCTTGCTGGACCCAAAGCAGCATGGCTTTACTGAGGGCAGATCGTGTCAGACAAATCTGATTGAATTCTTTGACTATATTACCAGTGTTTTGGACCAGGGTGGTGCTGTGGACATAGCGTATATTGATTTCAGCAAGGCATTTGATACAGTTCCACATAATGATCTAATACAAAAGTTGTACAAGCTGGGACTTAACACATGGGTGGTTCAGTGTATATGCAGTTGGCTAAAGGATAGATCCCAGAGTGTGGTTGTAAATGGGGTTCACTCAGAACAGAGACCAGTCCCTAGTGGGGTACCACGAGGCCCTGTACTGGGTCCTGTTCTATTTAACCTATATGTAAGTGATATAACTAAAGGTTTGTTGGGCAATGTATGTCTCTTTGCTGATGATACAAAGGTGTGTAATAGGGCTGATATCCCTGGAGGTGTCTGTAACATGGAACATGATTTGGCATTGCTGGAAGATTGGTCAAAGCAGTGGAGACTGCAGTTCAATATTTCTAAATGTAAAATAATGCATCTAGGGAAAAAGAATCCCATTAGAGAGTACAGCACTGGGGGTACAGTGTTAGCCAGCACTACAGAAGAAAAAGATTTGGGGGTGCTTATTTCAGATGATTGCAAAATGAGCAAACAGTGTGACCAGGCAGTGGGAAAAGCAAATAGAATTCTGGGATGTATCAGTAGAGGGATCACCAGCAGGAGGAAGGAGGTTCTGATTCCTCTATATAGATCTTTAGTGAGACCTCACTTAGAATACTGTGTCCAGTTCTGGAGACCACACTTACAAAAAGATATTGATAAGATAGAACGAGTTCAGAGACAGGTAACAAAAATGGTGAAAGGTCTGGGAGATAAAACATATCAAGAGCGACTTCAGAAACTTAATATGTACAGTCTGGAGGAAAGAAGGGAGAGGGGAGACATGATTGAAACCTTTAAATACATCAAGGGGGTGAATAAGGTTCAGGAGGGCAGTCTTTTCAATATGAAACCAAAATCAAGAACACAGGGACATGACCTCAAACTAACTGGAGGGAAGTTCAAAACTAATCTTAGAAAGTATTATTTTACTGAAAGGATGGTTGATGATTGGAATAAACAACCAACAGAGGTTGTGAGACAGTCAACAGTAAAGGGCTTCAAACATGATTGGGATAAGCATAAATCTATAGTCAGACAACAAGGTTAATGTAAAAAAAAAAAAAAAAATTAAATAATAAAAAAATGTAAAAAAATATAAAAAGGGGCAGACTCGATGGACTACTCAGTCTTTTTCTGCTGTCACTTTTCTATGTTTCTATGTTTCTAAGCTCCACTGTCAGAATCAGGCTCAGCATATGAACCTGTAGACAGCAGCGGCACCCTGTCAGATAGCTCTGACGATGGAGTGGTCCCTGCTATGGTCAGGCATACCAGATTCCGTTCTGCTGTCACTGAGGTGCAAGAACTGCAGGGCTCTCATATAGAGCAGAGAGCCAGTACTAGCGCCGCTACTCCTTCTGGTGAACTGGCAAGCACCAGCGGCCTAGTACATCCTGGTCATAGACGAACCAGCACTGCAGTAACACATGGTGATGTGGCGAGTCCCATAAGTGCAGTTCAAGCTGGTGTGGCTAGCACGAGTAATGTCCTGCAGCCACAAAGAAGATGAACACAGGCCCGCAGAACCCATAGTGCCCTTCTGCTGAATTTGCTAACCCTGATTGGCAACCCCCCACTAATTCAGCGCCCGTACTTCCCCCATTCACTGGACAACCCGGAATCATGGTGAATACAATTGATTTTACGGCCATCGATTTTTATTCGCTGTATTTCGCTGAAGACCTCTATAGATCTATCGTGGACCAAAGCAATTTATATGCTGGTCAATTCATCGCTGCTAATCCCCATTTGACACTTGCCAAAGACTGGAAATCAATCATGGTTCCAGAATTTAAGACCTTTCTGGGCCTTTCCTTCCTCATGGGCATAACAAAAAAACGGAGTTACGGTCATATTGGTCCACTGACCCAATTCACCATATGCCCGTGTTGTCTGCTTGCATGGCCAGGATACGATACAAGCAAATTTTGTGGTTCATGCACTTCAGTGACACTGAACCCTGTCGTCCACGGGATGACCCTGATTTTGACCGGCTCTACAAAATTCGGCCCCTCATAAACCAATTCAACACCCAGTTCGCCACACATTTTATTCCCAACCAAGTTGTGTGCGTGGACGAGTCCCTGGCCTTCTTGCTTTCAAACAATACGTCCCCAGCAAGCGTGCCAGATATGGGGTCAAACTGTATAAGCTCTGTGACAGGGCCACAGGCTATACATGAAGTTTCATGGTTTATGAGGGCAAAGACAGTCAAGTAGAGCCGGAAGGATGCCAAGACTACATAGGGAGCGCTGACAAGATTGTGTGGAGCTTGGTGTCACCCTTATTCGGAAAGGGGTACCACTTGTATGTGGACAATTATTACACTTTTTCGTCACTTGTTTGATCACCAAATTGGCGCATGTGGCACTATGTGACCTAATCACCGGGGCTTCCCCCAACGGCTTGTAGATTCTCGTCTTAGACAGGGGGAGAGAGCCTGCTTGAAGTGTAATAATTTGCTCGTAATGAAGTGGAGGGACAATCGGAATGTTTTTGTTGGGACCTCCCTTCATGCAGATAGGATCGTCCAAATTCCTACGGCGACTGGTGTTTTGGAGAAATCCCTCTGTGTCCACGATTATAACCTAAATATGGGAGGGGTGGACCTCAACGACCAGTTATTGTCGCCGTACCTAATTACTTGTAAGGCTAGATGCTGGTACAAAAAAGTGTATATATACCTTTTTCAATTGGCTTTGCTGAACGCTCATGTCTTATACAGAGCGTCAAGACAGATGGCAGCCTTCCTCAAATTCATGGAAGAGATAGACACAGCCCTTCTGTTTCCAGATGGTGCTGCACCCCCACTTCACAATGTGAATGCAGTTAGCCGGCTGCATGGTAGGCACTTTCCATGAGTTCTGTGGTACCCCAGGCCACAGAACACCCCAAAAGAGATGTCGTGCCTGCAGACGATGCGGGGACAGGCGTGACACCCCACTTATTGTCCCACCTGTCCTGAACGCTACCACACATTAGTGAATTATTAGCATAAGGTACATCAGACACAGTGATAGGCACACTTACATAGGGTCTCCAAAGATGCCAGTGCATTTTGAGAGACCCAAACCTGGAACCAGTTACAGTTTTTAGTTACACAAAAAAAGCGTACCAAAAAACAACAAAAAAATTAAAAAAAAAACCAAAAAATTATAAAATAAAAAAGCAAAAACAGTTGTGCGTTTCTTTTTTTTCTCTCTCTCTTGGTTTCTCTCTTATCTCTCTCTATTGTTCTCTCTCTATTGTTAATATTTTTTATGCATACCTGTAATGTTTTGCTACTGTTTTTATCATGTTTTCTTTGCAGGTATGTCATTTTTTTATGTTACTGCTTGCCTGTAATGTTTTATTGTTAATGTGTTTTATAATTTTTTCTTCTTAGCAAGTATGTAATTTTTTTTATGTTACTGTGTTTTATTAATTGCTTATTCCTTTTCAGGTACATTCAGCTGCAGCACTGATTTATTAATGGTGACAGCAAATGTGTTTACTCCCACCATTCATAAAGCAGCGACTCCAGCACTGTTAGAGGTGATTCCACCACCACAGTTAAAAAAAGAGCAAATATACGCATATGCATAGGTGCAGTGGGTGGAAATTGGGGCGGATTGCCCCTATGCTCCGGTATATTTTTTTAAAAAGGGGCTATGTCCACCATTAGAAGTGGGTGGATGAAGGGAGGTTATCTAATGGTGGGCATACCCACCGATTGATTCTTTTATTTAATTTAACCCACAGGCTGCATGAAAACAAAGAACATTACAATATATGCCCAACAAGGACCAGTGGCATACTAGTATGTTGCTGGTCTTCTCAGGCTCTCCTGTCCCGCCGGGGAACACAAGAATGCAGCTGATCGAAGACTAGAATGGCTCCAATTATCGCTATGGCCTAAGAAACCGGAGGCTACGAGCATTTTGTGACTTCAGTTTCACCGGATATAAACAGCACCATTGGGAAATTGGGGAAGCATTTTATCACACTGATTTTGGTGTGGTCAGATGCTTTAAGGGCTGGGGAAAGATCCAGAGTCTAGTAGACCCCAAATGTAAAAAAGAAAAAATATGCGACAATACCTATTTTTTAATCATAGGGGATATTTAAAATCCCTGTGATAAAAATAAAAATGATTAAAAAAAAGATGAAAGGGACAGTGTAAAAATAAAATAAAAAGCAAAATTAATAATGAAAAAAAAAAAAATGCACCTGTGCCCCCCGTGCACAAAGGTGGACGCAAACATCGGTCTCGTGTCGTATGTAAACAACAATTTCACCATGCATGTGAGGATCACCGTGAATGTCAGATCGAGGGCAGTAATTCTAACAGTAGACCTCCTCTGCAGATCTAAAGTGGTAACCTGTAAAGGCTTTTACAGGCTTTTAAAAATGTATATAGTTTGTCGCCGCTTCGTGGGTTTGCGTCATCTTTAAAGCATGTCATGTTTGGTGTCTATGCACTCGACATAAGATCATCTTTTATATTTCACCAAACATTTGGGCAAAGTAGTGTGTTTTTGTGCATTAAAATGCAAAAAAGTGTTTTTTTCCCAAAAATTGCGTTTGAAAAATGGCTGCGCAAGTTCTTTGTGAAAAAAAATTGTAACACCCACTATTTTAATCTGTAGGGCTTCTGCTTTAAAAAATATATAATGTTTGGGGGTTCAAAGTAATTTTCTAGCAAAAAAAAACCAAAAACTGTCAGAAAAGACTTGGTGGTTCAAGTGGTTAGAAGAGTGGGTGATGTTGGGCATAACATGCCAGAACAGTTCAACCCCCCCCCCCAAATGACCCCATTTTGGAAAGTAGACACCCCAAGCTATTTTCTGAGAGGCATGTTAAGTCCATGGAATATTTTATTTGCTTGTCATAAGTGAAAAAAATACACAAAGTTGTCAATGAAATTATATATTGCTCCCACATGCCATGGGTATGTGTGAAATTACACCCCAAAATACATTCTGCTGTTTCTCCTGAGTACGGGGATACCCCATGTGTGAGACTTTTCGGGAGCCTATCTGTGTACGGGACCCCGAAAACCAATCACCTCCTTCAGGATTTCTAAGGGTGAGACTGTATGCCTTCACTCCTCACTATCTCTCCAGGTTTCGGAGGCCATGAAATGCCCAGATAGCAAAAAAAAAACACAAATGACCCCATTTTGGAAAGTAGATACCCCAATCTATCTGCTAAGAGGCATGTTGAGTCCATGGATTATTTTATATTTTGCCACACGTTTCGGGGAAATTACAATTTTTATTCATTTATTTTTTTTTTTACACAAAGTTGTCACTAAATGATATATTGCTCACACATGCCATGGGTATATGTAAAATTACACCCCAAAATACATTCTGCTGCTTATTCTGAGTATGGGGATACCACATATGTGAGTCTTTTTGGGAGCCTAGCCGCATGCAGAACCCCAAAACGAACCCCCGCCTTCAGGCTTTCTAAGGGCATAAAATTATGCTTTTACTCCTCTATCACGGTTTTGGAGACCCTGAAATGTCAAGGTAGCACAAAACTCCCCCAAATTACCACATTTTAGAAAGTAGACACCGCAAGGTATTTGCTGAGATGCATGCTGAACACAGTGAATATTTAATTTTTTTGTTATATCATAAGTGATTGAAAATGGACAAAAAAAAATGACTCAAAGTTGTTACTGAAATTATATATTGCTCACACATGCCATGGGTATGTGTGGAATTACACCCCAAAATACATTCTGCTGCTTCTCCTGAGTATGGGGGGGGGTGGGGTAATTTGGAGGGGGGGGGGGGGTTGCTGCCCCTCCATTATAGCACCTCAGGAAATGAGATAGGCAGTCATAAAAAAAAAAAAGCTGCGTAAATTCCAGAAAATGTACCCTAGTTTGTAGACGCTATAACTTTTGCGCAAGCCAATAAATATACACAAATTGCCTTTTTTTTACCCAAGACATGTGGCTGAATGCATTTTGGCAAAAAATTATGACTAAAATTTAGTTTATTGTATTTTTGTAATAACATAAAGTTGAAAATATCATTTTTTTTGTATATATATATATATATATATATACAGTATATATTATATACCCCCAAAAGAATGCTCTATTTGTGGGAAAAAAGGATGCAAATTTTGTTTAGGTACAGCATTGCATGACTGCGCAATTACCAGTTAAAGCGGCAAAGTGCCAAATTGACAAAAGTGCTCTGGTCCTAATACTGGAAATCCTTCCGGGGATGAAGTGGTTAAAGAGGTTGTAAACTCTCCTGAGAAAAAAAAAACCTGCAAGATAAAGGCATAATGAGCTAGTATCGCATACTAGCTCATTATGAAATACTTACCTTGGAACAGAGCTGTTGCAGCGGTCGCCGCACACCGCTGTGACCGGCAACATGCTTTTTATGAATCTGGCGGCTCCTGACAATCACAGTGCGGGCTCCAGCGTTGTGATTGCCCGAAGCCACACTGACGTCTCTCCCGCGCATGCGCGCGGGAGCTGCCGGTTACGGCACACTTAGTGAAGAAATGGCACAGTCGGGCTGTTTCTTCATTGCACATGTGATGATGACCTAGGCACATGCGGATACAATAAATATCTCCTAAACGGAGCAAGTTTAGGATATATTCACAGAACCTACAGGCAAGACTTATTATAGGCTTATCTGTAGGTTAAAGTGGTTGTACGAAGTTTACAACCACTTTAATTGCTGTCTGTGTCCTAGAGAAATTCTGCTCATTAGCTGTGATCACACAGGAAGTGGAGGAAATATTCCCAGTAGGAACAATAAGACAACAGTAAAACTAGAGACTTTGTCCCGTCCTCCATTCATATCATAAGTCTGTTATGACTGTGGGGAGTGACACTTGTCAGTGGGTTCTCTAACTTTACATTATCCCTATGTGCTCTCCTAAGCTGCTTGCTGCATGAAACAAGCACTCGATAATGGGCTTTATAAAGCAAAACATATTCTGTGACCATTGGCACCTAATTGAAAGGGAAAAATTATATATGCTCTAGTTCTAACTTTGTGCTGTTTGAAGAACATAATGTTGCATTAAGTTTTTTTTTTTCATCTATATGTAACACACCTTTAAATGTTGACTGAAATAATTATGCGGGCACACAACCTCTACCTAAAGCCTGGTACACACTATTTGTTTTTTTCTGTTCAACCCAGCGGGTTGAACAAAAAAAGAACCTGTCCGCTCCAGTCAGAGCCGCTGTACTAACAATCCGAAGTTAGTATAGCAATCTTCCTCACTGAGCTGTTGTCTTCTGACAGGGGGGCGCACCCCCCCCCCCCCAGCCAGGTCATTGGCTGAGAGTGCTGATCGGGAGCCGGTCTTCTGTAAATGACTGGCTTCTTTTGGACAGCTGGCATACGCATGGGCTGAATGTCAGCCGGCATTCAGCCCATGCGTACAGGGCTTTAATCTGGTGACCCCTATACCCTGCACTCTGTGCTGGAAGGTACATAGCCCCTATTGTATGTTAACTATTTATATAATTTGCTCTGTATGATAGAAAAAAATTGAGTAATATCTGTGATACTTTTTTTATTTGCACTAACATACAATTTTTTCAGGACAAGCTTTTGGGGTATATCTCCTTCTTCAAGGTCCAAGCAGTACTGATTCAAAACAGTTTTAGCCAAATGTTAAAAAAAAGAAGAAAGAAAAAAAAACTCAGAGGGAAAGGAGAAAGAGGGAAAACAAACAAATACAAATCAATGTATGAGGCAAATGGTAATGAAGCTAGCTGCAGAGATAGTGAGATAAGACAGGCAGAGTTATAGACTGGGGAGGGGAGGGGGGGTGACAGTCACAGAGGGGGTCATAAAACAGAGACTGTTCTTGATTAACCATAACTTAAATAGTCAAGGATTACTTAACAATAGGCAGCTATTGAGATTATGAACACTTTGGTTAGGAGTATGTAATAAAGGTATAGCATGTAGAGTGCAGGAACCAGGAGTCAATAATGTACAGAGTATGGTGGTCAGGAGCATGTCATGTACAGCTATGTGTACAGAGTGCTGTGATCAGAAGTTTGTAACATACAGAATGCTTGAGATGATTGTAGCCGTATTAGTGCAATTGTGCCAGAGAAAATTGAGTACTGTCTGTGATACTTTTTTTATTTGCATTAACATACCATTTTTCAGGACAAGATTTTGGGGTATATCCCCTTCTTACTGGTTCAAGCAGTACTGATTCAAAACAGTTTTAGCCGAATGTTAAAAAAAGAAGAGAGAAAAAAAAAGAAGAAAAACAAAACTCTGAGGGAAAGGAGGAAGAGGGAAAACAAACAAATACAAATCAATGTATAAGGCAAATAGTTAGCTGCAGAGATAGTGAGATAAGACAGGCAGAATTATAGACTGGGGAGGGGAGGGGGGGGGACAGTCACAGAGGGGGTTGTAAAACTTTAGAATAATGAGTGAGACAACCTATATCTACGTTTAAACCGTTTTTTTGTGTCAAAAATAAGAATCATTCTTAGTTCAAATGTTTTCCTTTCCTGGGTAGTTCTGGAATTCCCTTTAAGAACTAAAACATTGAGGTTTTCAATAGAGTTGAGAGAACCCAAACTGTAATGTTCGGGTCCGTACTGAATTTTTGGGTGTCCAGGTCCCGAATCCGAACACGAACGTTTGAGAAAAAGTCTGAGTTCGGGTTCTGGGTTCTGGTATTTTATCACGCATGTTGAATAGCTGCAGGGCAGCCAATCAACAAGCGTTTCACTGGTTTTCCCTAGAAGCCATCACAGCCATGCCTACTAATGGCATGGCTGTGATTGGCCAGTGCATCATGTGACCCATCCTCTTTATAAGCTGGAGTCACTTAGTGCTGCAGTCACATGCTCTCTGAGACTCTGACTAGTGTAGGGAGAGGATGCTGCCGGCTCTGTGAGGGACAGATTGCAGATATACATAATAACATCATATCGATCTGATTGTGGACTAGGTAGAGACTACTACTACTGCTTTGAGGGACAGATTGCAGATCTCATCCTGCATTACAGAACGATCTGCTTTGAGGGACAGATTGCAGATCTCATCCTGTATTACAGAACGATCTGACTGGACTAGGTAGAGTCTACTGCTTAGAGGGACAGATTGCAGATCTCATCCTGCATTACAGAATGATCTGACTGGACTAGGTAGAGTCTACTTTTTAGAAGGACAGATTGCAGATCTCATCCTGCAATACAGAATGATCTGACTGGACTAGGTAGAGTCTATTGCAGATCTCATCCTGCATTACAGAACGATCTGACTGGACTAGGTAGAGTCTATTGCAGATCTCTTCCTGCATTACAGAACGATCTGACTGGACTAGGTAGAGTCTACTGCTTAGAGGGACAGATTGCAGATCTCATCCTGCATTACAGAATGATCTGACTGGACTAGGTAGAGTCTACTTTTTAG
>BLSH010135735.1:334092-368373 GCA_018402905.1 Glandirana rugosa
ATGTCCTGGTTACTCCTATAGGGTCAGGTTCCTGCTGTTGCTGTAAGGGACAGAGTATTGTTCTATAATCATCTCCTAGTTCTAAAGGGAGAGGTTCCTGCTGGTCCTGTAAGGGACAGATAACTGTTCTAATATCATTGCCTACTCCTATAGGGTCAGGTTCCTGCTGTTGCTGAAAGGGACAGAGTATTGTTCTATAATAATCTCCTAGTTCTAAAGGGAGAGGTTCCTGCTGGTCCTGTAAGGGACAGATAATTGTTCTAAAATCATCGCCTACTCCTATAGGGTCAGGTTCCTGCTGTTGCTGTAAGGCACAGATTATTGTTCTATAATCATCTCCTAGTTCTAAAGGGAGAGGTTCCCGCTGGTCCTGTAAGGCAGTGGTTCTGAACCCTGTCCTCAAGTACCCCCAACAGGCCATGTTTTCAGGTTTTCCTTTATCTCGCACAGGTGCTTTAAATCAGAGTCAATGGCTTGGTATTTTGGACATCTATTTTAGCTAAGAGAAATTCCCAAAACATGGCCTGTTAGGGGTACTTGAGGACAGGGTTGAGAACCACTGCTGTAAGGGACAGATAATTGTTCTAAAATAATCTCCTAGTTCTATAGGGAGAGGTTCCTGCTGCTCCTGTAGAAGCAGAAGAATTTATTATTCATTTTTTTGTATTAATAAATACTTAAATAGTGCTACATAGTACATTTGGGGGCAGAATGAGGAGAGCGTCAAATAAGGGACCTGGTTGTGGTGCTGCTGGTGCTGCTGGTGTTGGTGGTGTTGGTGAAGCTCCTGTTGGAAGGAGAGGACGCGGTTGATCTGTGCCAGCTACACGCACGAGTGAAACACCTTCCTCAGGTGCGAGTAGCCAACAGAACCTTCAACGTTATATGTTAGGCTCCGAATGCCATTCAACAAATGGTGAGGCCAGAAGAAGTACAGGCGATAGTAGATTGGGTGGCTGACAATGCCTCCAGTTCCTTCACATTGTCTCCCTCCCGGTCCCTCCAAGAAAGCTCAGAGTTGGCACCTGAACCCCATGTCCATCTGTCTTTCACCTCAGCCCCTTGTAAATTAGCCAAGCTGTCTGAGCCCCAAGTCATGCAAGAGACTCTTATGCTTTTTGATGACTCTCCTGGTGTGCTTTCCGTGGGCCATCCACATAGCCCTGCCCCAGAAGTGGAAGACATTGAGTGCACCGATGCCCAACCACTTCTGTTGCAGGATGAGGACATGGAAACACCAGCGCAGCACGTCTCCGATGATGACGAAACACAGGTGCCAACTGCTGCATCTTTCCTCAGTGTGCAGACTGACAAGGAGGGCAGTGGGGAAGGGTGGGTTGAAGATGATGTGGAGGAGGATGATGAGGTCCTAGACCCCACATGGAATGAGGGTCATGCGAGTGACGTGTGCAGTTTGGAGGAAGAGGTGGTGGTCGCACAGAGGCACCAGCACACCAAAAGAGGAAGCAGGTTGCAAAAGCGGAGCGAGCGTCCCCTAGACAGTAGGTCTGCTACTACCCACCGCACCCAGAGACCTAGCACACCAAAGGCAGCTCAAAGGCGTTCCCCTGCGTAGCAGTTCTTCAGACAATATGCTGATGACAAGACACGAGTGGTTTGCAAGCTGTGCAATGATAGCCTGAGCCGAGGCATAAATGTTCTAAACCTGACCACAACCTGCATGATCAGGCATCTAAATTCAAGGCACAAGCTGCATTGGAATAATTACCTCAAAATCCAAGAAAGGTCTCGGCCTCCTCCTGCTTCCTCTTCTGCTGCTGCCTCGGCCTCTTCCTCCACCTCTACAGTGACAGTGTCCCCTGCCACCCAGCAAACAGAGCATGTGACAGCACCGCCACCATCCCCAAGCATTTCCAAAGGGTCCCATGGAAGCTTACAGCTCTCTATCTCCCAAACACTGGAGAGGAAGAGGAAGTACCCCCCTACCCACCCGCCATCCCTGGCCCTGAATGCCAGCATTTCCAAATTCCTGGCCTTTGAAATGCTGTCATTCCGTCTGGTGGACACGGACAGTTTTAAAAACCTGATGGCGGTGGCTGTCCCACAGTATGTGGTTCCCAGCCGCCACTACTTTTCCAGGCGAGCCATCCCTTCCCTGCACAAACAAGTTGGGGACAAGATAAAGTGTGCACTGCGCAACGCCATCTGTGGCAAGGCCCACATAACCACTGATACATGGACCAGTAAGCATGGGCAGGGACGCTATATCTCGCTAACTGCACACTGGGCAAATGTAGTGGTGGGCCTGAGGCGACTAGCCATTTGGCCCATGTCCTTCCGCCACCCAGGATTGCAGGGCATTTGTCTTTGCCTCCTTTTGCCTCCTCCTCCTACTGCGCTTCCTCCTCCTCTACCACCTCCTCATCCGCTCAGTGTAACACCTTCACCACCAACTTCAGCACATCCAGGGGGAAACGACAGCAGCCTGCTTTAAAACTGATATGTTTGGGGGATAAACCCCACACTGGGCAGGAGCTGTGGACGGGCATTGAACAACAGACCGATGATTGGTTGTTGCCACAGAGCCTCAAGCCCGGCCTTGTGGTGTGCGACAATGGGCGAAATCTCGTAGCTGCTCTGGGCCTAGCCGGTTTGATGCACAACCCTTGCCTGGCGCATGTGCTGAATTTGGTAGTGCAGAAATTTCTAAAAAACTACCCGGATATGTCAGAGCTGCTGCATAAAGTGCGGGCCATCTGTGCGCACTTTTGGTGTTCTCACCCTGCCGCTGCTCGCCTGTCTGCGCTGCAACGGAACTTCGGCCTTCCCGCTCACTGCCTCCTATGTGACGTGCCCACAAGGTGGAACTCCACCTTGCACATGCTGGAGAGACTGTGCGAGGTGGAGTCTCAGCTGCAGCACCCACGCGTTAGTTGCTCTGCGGAACAGCACCACTTCACCACCAACGAGTGGGCCTCCATGCGAGACCTGTGTACCGTATTGCGGTGTTTCGAGTACTCCACCAACATGGCCAGTGCCGATGACGCTGTTCTCAGCGTTACTATACCACTTCTATGTCTCCTTGAAAAAACACTTCGGGCCATGATGGAAGAGGATGTGGCACAGGAGGATGAGGATTAGGAGGAGGAAGAGAGGTCATTTCCATGGTTATCAGGCCAGTTATTCACAAGTGTCTCGGAGGGTGGGCTCCTGCACCAGCATAGGCCAGGTCAAAAATATTCAAGCCAGGGCACAGTTCTGGAGGATGAGGAGGACGAGGAAGATCATCATGAGGAGGAGGAACCACAGCAGGGTGGCACCCAACGCAGCTTGCGGGCATCACTTGAGCGTGGCTGGGGGGATATGGAGGACACAGATGATACACCTCCCACAGAGGACATCTTGTCTTTGCCTCTGGGCAGCCTGGCACACATGGCCGACTACATGCTGCAGTGCCTGCACAATGACAGCCAAGTTGCCCACATTGTAACTTGTTCTGATTACTGGGTGGCCACCCTGCTGGATCCCCATTACAAGGACAACGTGCCGTCCTTAATTCCCTCACTGGAGCGTGAGAGGAAGATGTGCGACTACAAGCGCACATTGGTAGAGGCACTGCTGAAGGCATTCCCAAATGACACCGGGGACTCAGTGGAAGCACAAGGCGAATGCAGAGGAGGAAGAGGCCGCCAACGCAGCTGTGCCACTGCCAGCACCTCAGAAGGCAGGGTTAGCATGGCCAAAATGTGGCAAAGCTTTGTCAGTAGCCCGCCACAACAAACAGCACCACCAGCTGATAAACAACGTCTTAGCAGGAGGCAGCATTTCAGCAACATGGTGGAAGAGTATGTGTGCACACGCCTACACGTAGTGACTGATGGGTCTGCCCCATTCAACTTCTGGGTCTCCAAATTGGCCACATGGCCTGAGCTTGCCGTTTATGCCTTGGAGGTGCTGGCCTGCCCTGCAGCCAGTGTATTGTCTGAACGTGTGTTTAGCACGGCAGGGGGCGTTATCACAGACAAGTGCAGCCGCCTGTCCACAGCCAACGTGGACAAGCTAACGTTTATTAAAATGAACCAGGCATGGATCCCACAAGACTTGTCTGTACCTTGTGCAGAATAGACATTTAGACCAGCCTCACACAGCCATTGGTATACTTGTTTTTTTTTAATATGCCTCAATATTTTGGGGTCTACCCCAATTAGAAAACAAAACAAACCAACAACAAAAAGTGTTGGCTACCTCCTCCTCCTCCTCCTCCACCACCGCCACTTCCACCTACACTGCCACGGTCACGGCCTAGTCAACCTCTAGGCTCCTACTCCACATCCACCCCCCCTTCCCATTTTTATTTTATTATTTGATTTTAAGTTATTTTCCCTATCCCCATTTTTTTGTAGGGCACTTGTCCTACTCTTACCCCCATTTTACTTCCTTTTGCAGCCCTCTAGCACTTGCCAGGACTTTTTTAGAGCCATTTTTGTGCCTAAAAGTTTGGGTCCCCATTGACTCCAATAGGGTTCGGGGTCCGAGGTCAAGTTCGGGTAACGTTCGGTACCCAAACCGAACTTTTTTGCGAAGTTCGGCCTGACCTCCCGAACCAGAACATCCAGGTGTTCGTTCAACTCTAGTTTTCAATAGTGTGGACCGGTTGTGAAAAATGATGTCCCACCGTTGTGCAGAAATCATCTTCTTTATGTGCCTTGGTGGATTGTCTGTGTAAATGTATTTTTGTTTGCAATTTCTGTCCTGTTTCCCCAACATAAGATCCTTTGTTGCACCTATTGCCTTGAATGAGGTATACCACATTACTAGAGGTACAGCTGTATGATCCCATGATATTGAAGTTCCTATTTGTGTGTGTGACCCTTTTGGATAGATTGATCTGGTTGCACAGTTTGCAACGTGTTTTATTGCCGCGTTTGCTTCCATTATTTGTGACTTCATAATCAGAGTGAAGTTTCCTGCTGATTTGTTTTTGTCTGTGATTGGATGGTTGCCTGAAAGCCAATATTGGGGGTTGTTGGAATATTTCTTTCAGAGTTTCATCTTCTGTTATAATGGGTTGTAAATCTTTGATTATCTTTTTTATCCCTTCTAGTGCTGGGTTGTATGTAGTAACTAGAGGGACACGGTTATTTGTTTTTTTCTCTTTGTATTGGGGGAGATTTTCTCTTCGGGTTTTCAAGGCTGTGTTTATGCTGTTGCTGATGGTTTTGTCTTTGTACCCTTTCTTATAGAAGGAGTCTGCCATTGTTCTGAGATGTCTATCTCTGTCCTCTGGGTCTGAAAATATTCAGTGGTATCTGATGGCCTGGCTGTGTATGATGGCCTGTTTAGTGTGTTGGGGGTGAAAACTAGAACTATGGAGATAGCTGCATCAGTCAGTCGGTTTTCTGGATATCGAAGTGTGAAGCTTGTCGTCCCTGATGTATACGGTAGTGTCTAGGAAGTTGACATGTGTGTTTGAATAATCCATTTTTAGTTTGATAGAGGGTTGAAAGGTGTTAATTAGTGAGCCAAACTTTTTTAAATTTTCTTCACCTTCAGTCCATATCATAAAGATATCATCAATATAACGATAATATCTGTATGGCTTATGTTGTATGCTGTTCAGGAATTTTTCCTCCAGGTCAGCCATAAATAAATTTGCATATTGGGGTGCCATTTTACTTCCCATAGCAGTACCCATACCCTGGAGATAGATGTCATTGTTGAAAATGAAGTAGTTGTGTGTAAGGATGAATTTGATGAGCTGTATAACATCTTCAGCAGTGTATTTGTGGTTTGGTGAGGATGATAAGAATCTGTGACATGCAGCCAACCCATCCTTGTGAGGGATGTTACTGTACAGAGATTCTACATCCATAGTGACTAGAAGTGTATTAGGTGGTAATTCTTGTATATTGTTGAGCTTGCCAGTGTGGGCATCTGAAGCCACAGTGTCCTTCTTCCTGGATTCCATGCATGCTGGCTACCTGTTGATCACATGCATGTGCAGTGAGGTGCAATCTTGGTCAGCTTATCAAGCTGACCAAGATTTTCTATAGACACCAATGCAAAATGGGAGAAGTGCCATGCAAAGCTGACCAAGATCTCCCAGGAACCAATGCAAAACCGGAAATGACGCACTGTGCCCCTAAAGGAGGAAGTGAAATTAGATATAGGCATAAATCAGGAAAGTGAACAGAAAAAATAAATAAATTGCCAAATATTTTAAGGATGCACATTAGTGCTGCATGGTAAGGAGTGAAAAATGTGGGTGGAACTCCACTTTAAGTATCGTTAGTAATAGGCTGGAATGCTGCTTTAACCACTTAAGCCCCGGAAAGATTTACCCCCTCCTGACCAGAGCATTTTTTGCGATTCAGCACTGCGGTTGTGCAACATTGTACCCAAACAAAATTGACCTCCTTTTTTCCCACAAATTGAGCTTTCTTTTGGTGGTATTGAATCACTTCTGCAGTTTTTACGTTTTGCGCTATAAACAAACAAAGCGACAATTTTGAAAAAAACAAAATGTTTAAAATCGCAATAGGCGTATATTGATTGGTTTGCGCAAAAGTTATCATGCCTACAATCTATGAGAATTGATTTATGGCGTTTTTATTATTTATTTTTTTTACTAGTAATGGAGGCGATCTGTGATTTTTAGCGAGGCTGCGATATTGCGGCAGAAAGTTCGGACACTTTTCACCCTTTTTTGGGCCCAATGACATTTATACCGATCTAAAAATAGCCACTGATCAATGGTGGCTGGTGAAATTTTAAGATGGGGGGCTACCAGACCCCACCCTTCCTTGTTGACCCCTCCCACTTCTAATAAGCCCCACCCATTGTGTCAGGAGTATACAGCCCAGAATCACCAGATAGGGTGTACAGCATCACTAGATATGGTATACAGCATCACAGAGTGGGTATACAGCAACACCAGAGAGGGGTATACAGATCCACCAGATAGGGTATACAGAGCCACGAGATAGGAGTATACAGAGCCACTAGATAGGAGTATACAGAGCCACCAGATAGGAGTGTACAGAGCCACCAGATAGGGTATACAGAGACACCAGATAGGAGTATACAGAGCCATCAGATAAGGTATACAGAGCTACCAGATAGGAGTATATAGAGCCACCAGATAGGAGAATACAGAGCCACCAGATAGGGTACACAGAGCCACCAGATAGGAGTATACAGAGCCACCAGATAGGGTATACAGTCACCAGATAGGAGTATACAGAGCCACCAGATAGGAGTATACAGAACCACCAGATAGGGTATACAGTGACCAGATAGGAGTATACAGAGCTACCATATATGAGTATACAGAGCCACCATATATGAGTATATAGAGCCACCAGATACAATATACAGAGCAACCAAATAAGAGTATACAGAGCCACCAGATAGGAATATACAGTCACCAGATAGGAGTATACAGAGCCACCAGATGGGAGTATACAGAGCCACCAGATAGGAATATACAGTATATACAGTCACCAGATAGGGTATACAGGGCCACCAGATAGGGTATACAGTCACCAGATAGGGGTATACAGAGCCACCAGATAGTGTATACAGTCACCAGATAGGGTATACAGAGCCACCAGATAGGAGCATGTAGAGCCATCAGATAGGAGTATACGGAGCCACCAGATAGGGTATACAGTCACCAGATAGGAGTATACAGAGCCACCATATATGAGTATATACGGAGTACGGAGCCACCAGATAGGATATACAGAGCAACCAGATAGGAGTATGCAGAGCCACCAGATAGGAGTATACAGTCACTAGATAGGGTATACAGAGCCACCAGATAGGGTATACGGTGACCAGATGGGAGTATACAGAGCCACCAGATAGGGTATACTGTCACCAGATAGGAGTATACAGAGCCACCAGATAGGAGTGTACAGAGCCACCAGATAGGGTATACAGAGACACCAGATAGGAGTATACAGAGCCACCAGATAAGGTATACAGAGCCACCAGATAGGAGTATATAGAGCCACAAGATAGGAGAATACAGAGCCACCAGATAGGGTACACAGAGCCACCAGATAGGAGTATACAGAGCCACCAGATAGGGTATACAGTCAACAGATAGGAGTATACAGAGCCACCAGATAGGAGTATACAGAACCACCAGATAGGGTATACAGTGACCAGATAGGAGTACACAGAGCCACCATATATGAGTAGACAGAGCAACCAGATACGGTATACAGAGCCACCAGATAGGAGTATACAGAGCCACCAGATAGGAGTATAGAGTCACTAGATAGGAGTATACAGAGCCATCAGATAGGGTATACAGTCACCAGATAGGAGTATACAGAGCCGCCAGATAGGAGTATACAGAGCCACCAGATAGGAGTATACAGAGCCACCAGATAGGAATACACAGTCACCAGATAGGGTATACAGAGCCCTCAGATAGGGTATACAGAGCCACCAGATAGGGTATACATTCACCAGATAGGAATATACAGAACCACCAGATAGGGTATACAGTGACCAGATAGGAGTATACAGAGCCACCGTATATGAGTATATAGAGCCACCAGATACAATATACAGAGCAATCAAATAAGAGTATACAGAGCCACCAGATAGGAATATACAGTCACCAGATAGGGTATACAGTCATCAGATAGGAGTATACAGAGCCACCAGATGGGAGTATACAGAGCCACTAGATAGGAATATACAGTATATACAGTCACCAGATAGGGTATACAGGGCCACCAGATAGGGTATACAGTCACCAGATAGGGGTATACAGAGCCACCAGATAGTGTATACAGTCACCAGATAGGGTATACAGAGCCACCAGATAGGAGCATGTAGAGCCATCAGATAGGAGTATACAGAGCCACCAGATAGGGTATACAGTCACCAGATAGGAGTATACAGAGCCACCATATATGAGTATATACGGAGTACGGAGCCACCAGATAGGATATACAGAGCAACCAGATAGGAGTATACAGAGCAACCAGATAGGAGTATACAGAGCCACCAGATAGGGTATACGGTGACCAGATGGGAGTATACAGAGCCACCAGATAGGGTATACTGTCACCAGATAGGAGTATACAGAGCCACCAGATAGGAGTGTACAGAGCCACCAGATAGGGTATACAGAGACACCAGATAGGAGTATACAGAGCCACCAGATAAGGTATACAGAGCCACCAGATAGGAGTATATAGAGCCACCAGATAGGAGAACACAGAGCCACCAGATAGGGTACACTGAGCCACCAGATAGGAGTATACAGAGCCACCAGATAGGGTATACAGTCAACAGATAGGAGTATACAGAGCCACCAGATAGGAGTATACAGAACCACCAGATAGGGTATACAGTGACCAGATTGGAGTACACAGAGCCACCATATATGAGTAGACAGAGCAACCAGATAGGGTATACAGAGCCACCAGATAGGAGTATACAGAGCCACCAGATAGGAGTATAGAGTCACTAGATAGGAGTATACAGAGCCACCAGATAGGGTATACAGTCACCAGATAGGAGTATACAGAGCCGCCAGATAGGAGTATACAGAGCCACCAGATAGGAATACACAGTCACCAGATAGGGTATACAGAGCCCCCAGATAGGGTATACAGAGCCACCAGATAGGGTATACAGTCACCAGATAGGGTATACAGAGCCACCAGATAGGAGTATACAGAGCCACCAGATAGGAATATATAGAACCACCAGATAGGGTATACAGTGACCAGATAGGAGTATACAGAGCCACCATATTTGAGTATATAGAGCCACCAGATACAATATACAGAGCAACCAAATAAGAGTATACAGAGCCACCAGATAGGAATATACAGTCACCAGATAGGGTATACAGTCATCAGATAGGAGTATACAGAGCCACCAGATGGGAGTATACAGAGCCACCAGATAGGAATATACAGTATATACAGTCACCAGATAGGGTATATAGGGCCACCAGATAGGGTATACAGTCACCAGATAGGGGTATACAGAGCAACCAGATAGTGTATACAGTCACCAGATAGGGTATACAGAGCCACCAGATAGGAGCATGTAGAGCCATCAGATAGGAGTATACGGAGCCACCAGATAGGGTATACAGTCACCAGATAGGAGTATACAGAGCCACCATATATGAGTATATACGGAGTACGGAGTACGGAGCCACCAGATAGGATATACAGAGCAACCAGATAGGAGTATACAGAGCCACCAGATATGAGTATACAGTCACTAGATAGGGTATACAGAGCCACCAGATAGGATATACGGTGACCAGATGGGAGTATACAGAGCCACCAGATAGGGTATACTGTCACCAGATAGGAGTATACAGAGCCACCAGATAGGAGTGTACAGAGCCACCAGATAGGGTATACAGAGACACTAGATAGGAATATACAGAGCCACCAGATAAGGTATACAGAGCCACCAGATATGAGTATATAGAGCCACAAGATAGGAGTATGCAGAGCCACCAGATAGGAATATACAGTCACCAGATAGGGTATACAGTCATCAGATAGGAGTATACAGAGCCACCAGATGGGAGTATACAGAGCCACCAGATAGGAATATACAGTATATACAGTCACCAGATAGGGTATACAGGGCCACCAGATAGGGTATACAGTCACCAGATAGGGGTATACAGAGCCACCAGATAGTGTATACAGTCACCAGATAGGGTATACAGAGCCACCAGATAGGAGCATGTAGAGCCATCAGATAGGAGTATACGGAGCCACCAGATAGGGTATACAGAGCCACCAGATAGGAGTATACAGAGCCGCCAGATAGGGTATACAGTCACCAGATAGGAGTATACAGAGCCACCAGATAGGAGTATACAGAACCACCAGATAGGGTATACAGTGACCAGATAGGAGTACACAGAGCCACCATATATGAGTAGACAGAGCAACCAGATACGGTATACAGAGTCACTAGATAGGAGTATACAGAGCCACCAGATAGGGTATACAGTCACCAGATAGGAGTATACAGAGCTGCCAGATAGGAGTATACAGAGCCACCAGATAGGAGTATACAGAGCCACCAGATAGGAATACACAGTCACCAGATAGGGTATACAGAGCCCCCAGATAGGGTATACAGTCACCAGATAGGGGTATACAGAGCCACCAGATAGGGTATACAGTCACCAGATAGGGTATACAGAGCCACCAGATAGAATTATACAGAGCCACCAGATAGGAGTATACAGAACCACCAGATAGGGTATACAGTGACCAGATAGGAGTATACAGAGCCACCATATATGAGTATATAGAGCCACCAGATACAATATACAGAGCAACCAAATAAGAGTATACAGAGCCACCAGATAGGAATATACAGTCACCAGATAGGGTATACAGTCATCAGATAGGAGTATACAGAGCCACCAGATGGGAGTATACAGAGCCACCAGATAGGAATATACAGTATATACAGTCACCAGATAGTGTATACAGGGCCACCAGATAGGGTATACAGTCACCAGATAGGGGTATACAGAGCCACCAGATAGTGTATAGAGCCACCAGATAGGAGCATGTAGAGCCATCAGATAGGAGTATACGGAGCCACCAGATAGGGTATACAGTCACCAGATAGGAGTATACAGAGCCACCATATATGAGTATATACGGAGTACGGAGTAAGGAGCCACCAGATAGGATATACAGAGCAACCAGATAGGAGTATACAGAGCCACCAGATATGAGTATACAGTCACTAGATAGGGTATACAGAGCCACCAGATAGGGTATACGGTGACCAGATGGGAGTATACAGAGCCACCAGATAGGGTATACTGTCACCAGATAGGAGTATACAGAGCCACCAGATAGGAGTGTACAGAGCCACCAGATAGGGTATACAGAGCCACCAGATAGGAGTATACAGAGCCACCAGATAAGGTATACAGAGCCACCAGATAGGAGTATATAGAGCCACCAGATAGGAGAATACAGAGCTACCAGATAGGGTACACAGAGCCACCAGATAGGAGTATACAGAGCCACCAGATAGGGTATACAGCCACCAGATAGGAGTATACAGAGCCACCAGATAGGAGTATACAGAACCACCAGATAGGGTATACAGTGACCAGATAGGAGTACACAGAGCCACCATATATGAGTATACAGAGCCACCAGATAGGGTACAGAGCCACCAGATAGGAGTATACAGAGCCACCAGATAGGAGTATACAGAACCACCAGATAGGGTATACAGTGACCAGATAGGAGTATACAGAGCCACCAGATAGGAGTATACAGAGCCACCAGATATGAGTATGCAGAACCACCAGGTAAGGTATACAGAGCAACCAAATAGCAGTATACAGAGCCACCAGATAGGAGTATACAGAGCCACCAGATAGGAATACACAGTCACCAGATAGGGTATACAGCGCCCCCAGATAGGGTATACAGTCACCAGATAGGGGTATACAGAGCCACCAGATAGGGTATACAGTCACCAGATAGGGTATACAGAGCCACCAGATAGGAGTATACAGAGCCACCAGATAGGAGTATACAGAGCCACCAGATAGGGTATACAGTTACCAGATAGTAGTATACAGAGCCACCAGATAGGAGTATACAGAACCACCAGATAGGGTATACAGTGACCAGATAGGAGTATGCAGAGCCACCATATATGAGTATATAGAGCCACCAGATACAATATACAGAGCAACCAAATAGGAGTATACAGAGCCACCAGATAGGAATATACAGTCACCAGATAGGGTATACAGTCATCAGAAAGGAGTATACAGAGCCACCAGATGGGAGTATACAGAGCCACCAGACAGGAATATACAGTCACCAGATAGGGTATACTGGGCCACCAGATAGGGTATACAGTCACCAGATAGGGGTATACAGAGCCACCAGATAGTGTATACAGTCACCAGATAGGGTATACAGAGCCACCAGATAGGAGCATGCAGAGTCACCAGATAGGAGTATACGGAGCCACCAGATAGGGTATACAGTCACCAGATAGTAGTATACAGAGCCACCAGATAGGAGTATACAGAACCACCAGATAGGGTATACAGTGACCAGATAGGAGTATACAGAGCCACCATATATGAGTATATACGGAGTACGGAGTACAGAGCCACCAGCTGGATATACAGAGCAACCAGATAGGAGTATACAGAGCCACCAGATAGGAGTATACAGTCACTAGATAGGGTATACAGAGCCACCAGATAGGGTATACTGTGACTAGATGGGAGTATACAGAGCCACCAGATAGAGTATACAGTCACCAGATAGGAGTATACAGAGCCGCCAGATAGGAGTATACAGAGTCACCAGATAGGAGTATACAGAGCCACCAGATAGGAATATACAGTCTCCAGATAGGGTATACAGAGCCACCAGATAGGGTATACAGTCAACAGATAGGGGTATACAGAGCCACCAGATAGGGTATACAGTCAGCAGATAGGGTATACAGAGCCAACAGATAGGAGTATACAGAGCCACCAAATAGGACTATACAGAGCCATCAGATAGGAGTATGTAGAGCCACCAGATAGGAGTATAGAGTCGCCAGATAGGGCATACAGTGCCACCAGATAGGAGTATACAGAGCCACCAGATAAGGTATACAGAGCCACCAGATAGTATACAGAGCCACCGGATAGGAGAATACAGAGCCACCAGATAGGGTACACAGAACCACCAGATAGGAGTATACAGAGCCACCAGATAAGGTATACAGAGCCACCGGATTGGTGGATACAGAGCCACCAGATAGGAGTGTACAGAGCCACCTGATAGGGTATACATAACCACCAGATAGGAGTATACAGAGCCAACAGATAAGGTATACAGAGCCACCAGATAGGAGAATACAGAGCCACCAGATAGGAGTATACAGAGCCACCGGATAGGAGAATACAGAGCCACCAGATAGGGTACACAGAACCACCAGATAGGAGTATACAGAGCCACCAGATAAGGTATACAGAGCCACCGGATAGGAGTATACAGAGCCACCAGATAGGAGTGTACAGAGCCACTAGATAGGGTATACAGAACCACCAGATAGGAGTATACAGAGCCACCAGGTAAGGTATACAGAGCCACCAGATAGGAGAATACAGTGCCACGAGATAGGGTACACAGAGCCACCAGATAGGAGTATACAGAGCCACCAGATAGGAGTATACAGAACCACCAGATAGGGTATACAGTGACCAGATAGGAGTATACAGAGCCACCAGATAGGAGTATACAGAGCCACCAGATATGAGTATGCAGAACCACCAGGTAAGGTATACAGAGCAACCAAATAGCAGTATACAGAGCCACCAGATAGTGACGTGGAAATATTTTGATATTTTGGTGAAGTGATGTACATTTTGGTCAGGCCCTTATTAGGACTGTGGAAATCCATATTTGCATCAAGGTGTTCCAAGATATCCCTTGTTTGGTCTCTTTCATTTCAGAATTTGTCCCCTAAGATAGAGAGTTCTGAATATACCATGCCCAGTGAAATATATATATTTTACAGGAAACACATGTACTTTATATATTTCATGGTTTTATGGGAAATGAGTCTGGTTTACGGTTTACAGGACTGTTTCCTATTACAAAAACTTTTTCTGGTGCCTTCAAAACTCTTGCATAATAATGAAGGTGTTCTTTGTCTTCTTATACAGTTATTTGTCCTCTTATTAACATACTAACGAAGTTACCCTGTTGTCTTCGGAAGAGGCACTCAGACATCATGTCTCCAGCTAAGGCAGATTCTTAACATGTTAATTTGGAAACTGGTGGTGGTTTTAATACCTGGTGTCTTGTGCTGAGCTTAAAAACCAACAAGCGTCAATTCTGGCCAATCAGAAGTCAATGCAACTCCAGCCAATCAGGGAAGGCCTTTACCTGGATGGGTGGGCGTAGGCAGAGTGAGGGCATAAAAGCAGAACAGCCTTCCAATTTATGTTTTGGTTTGATGGTTCGTTACAACATGGAGACGTAAGGCTTTATTTTTGTCACCATAATTCTTTCTTTCCCGCTCTTTTCTTTTTCTGTTTCCTTTCTTTCCTTAGTAACTTTCTGTTTTTTTTACATGGCAAAACCATTTTCGTTTTTGTAATCCTCACTTTGTATTTTAGCGATAATTTTGATGCTTTTGAGATTGTAGCATTTACCCCATATTTGGTTGTATTTGATTAGTGACTAGCTTCTTTTCTGTAAAAATAAATTAGATCTTTATTTTTTAGCGAAGGTGTCATTGATTATTGATTTTATTCGTAACAACCGCAACAGCACTGGTTGATTCTAGTATAGACAAAAGGTTGTAATCGCTTATTTTATTTATCATTAAGCGTATAAGTGTGTTAGGTAAAAATCGCTATAACAATAGGAGTATACAGAGCCACTAAATAGGAGTATACAGTCACCATATAGGGTATACAGAGCCACCAGATAGGGTATGCAGTCACCAGATAGGAGTATACAGAGCCACCAGGTAGGGTATACAGAGCCAGATAGGAGTATACAGAGCCACCAGATAGGAGTATACAGAGCCACCAGATAGGATAAACAGTCACCAGATAGGGTATACAGAGCCACCAGATGGGGTAAACAGAGCCACCAGATAGGGTATACAATCAACAGATAGGAGTATACAGAGCCACCAGATAGGAGTATACAGAGCCACCAGATAGGAGTATACAGAGCCACCAGATAGGGTATACAGTCACCAGATAGGAGTATACAGAGCCACCAGATAGGGTATACATTCACCTGATAGGAGTATACAGAGCCGCCAGGTAGGATTATACAGAGCCACCAGATAGGAGTATACAGAGCCACCAGATAGGAATATACAGTCACCAGATAGGGTATACAGAGCCACCAGATAGGGTATACAGTCACCCGATAGGAGTATTCAGAGCCACCAGATAGGAGTATACAGAGCCACAGGATAGGAATATACAGTCACCAGATAGGGTATACAAAACCACCATATAGGGTGTACAGTCAACAGATAGGGGCATACAGAGCCACCAGATAGTGTATACAGTCACCAGATAGGGTATACAGAGCCACCAAATAGGGGTATACAGAGCCACCAGATTGGGGTATACAGAGCCATCAGATAGGAGTATGTAGAGCCACCAGATAGGAGTATACAGACTCACCAGATAGGGCATACAGAGCCACCAGATAGGGTATACAGTGACCAGATAGGAGTATACAGAGCCACCAGATAGGGTATGCAGTCACCAGATAGGAGTATTCAGAGCCACCAGATAGGAGTATACAGAGCCACAGGATAGGAATATACAGTCACCAGATAGGGTATACAAAACCACCATATAGGGTGTACAGTCAACAGATAGGGGCATACAGAGCCACCAGATAGTGTATACAGTCACCAGATAGGGTATACAGAGCCACCAAATAGGGGTATACAGAGCCACCAGATTGGGGTATACAGAGCCATCAGATAGGAGTATGTAGAGCCACCAGATAGGAGTATACAGACTCACCAGATAGGGCATACAGAGCCACCAGATAGGGTATACAGTGACCAGATAGGAGTATACAGAGCCACCAGATAGGGTATGCAGTCACCAGATAGGAGTATTCAGAGCCACCAGATAGGAGTATACAGAGCCACAGGATAGGAATATACAGTCACCAGATAGGGTATACAAAACCACCATATAGGGTGTACAGTCAACAGATAGGGGCATACAGAGCCACCAGATAGTGTATACAGTCACCAGATAGGGTATACAGAGCCACCAAATAGGGGTATACAGAGCCACCAGATTGGGGTATACAGAGCCATCAGATAGGAGTATGTAGAGCCACCAGATAGGAGTATACAGACTCACCAGATAGGGCATACAGAGCCACCAGATAGGGTATACAGTGACCAGATAGGAGTATACAGAGCCACCAGATAGGGTATGCAGTCACCAGATAGGAGTATACAGAGCCACCAGGTAGGTTATACAGTCACCAGATAGGAGTATACAGAGCCACCAGATAGGATATACAGTCACCAGATAGGGTATACAGAGCCACCAGATGGGAGTATACAGTCACCAGATAAGGTATACAGAGCCACCAGATAGGGCATACAGTCACCAGATAGGAGTATACAGAGCCACCACATAGGGTATACAGTCACCAGATAGGGTATACAGAGCCACCAGATAGGAGTATACAGTCACCAGATAGGGTATACAGAGCCACCAGATAGGGTATACAGTCACCAGATAGGAGTATACAGAGCCACCAGATAGGGTATACAGTCACCAGATAGGAGTATATAGAGCCCCCAGGTAGGAGTATACAGAGCCGCCAGATAGAATATACAGTCACCAGATAGGAGTATACAGAGCCAACAGATAGGAGTATACAGAGCCACCAGATAGGAGTATACAGATCAACCAGATATGAGTACACAGAGCCACCAGATAAGGTATACAGAGCAACCAGATAGGAGTATACAGAGCCACCAGATAGGGTATACAGAGCCACCAGATAGGGTATACAGTGACCAGATAGGAGTATGCGGAGCAACCAGATAGAGTATACAGTCACCAGATAGGAATATACAGAGCCACCAGATAGGGTATACAGTCACCAGATAGGAGTATACAGAGCCCCCAGATAGGAGTGTATAGAAGCACCAGATAGGAGTATACAGTCACTAGATAGGAGTATACAGAGCCACCAGATATGAGTATATAGAGCCACCAGATAGAAGTATACTGCACTACCCCCCCGTGCGCCACGGACATCACTGACAGCATGCACCCCCATTACAGAGGCCCAGCACTTTTAGTGTGCGTTGACTCCATAGCAGCGGAGGCAGCGGTGTGCGGAGAGGGCGGACGGAGGTGTCCGCTCCTCGTGTTTCCCCTTCCTTGCCAAAGCGGCTAGGCATCTGATAGTATTGCCTGGCGCTTTGGTCAATTGGGAAACAGGTTCCACCAACCTGCCTCCTGATTGGCGGGGAGGCACTGCAGTGTGAAAATCGCAAAAATGAATTCGCTATCGTCATACAATTGGGTGGGATTGGGGTGCACTCTCTGCTCCCCGAGCCCACCTAATCAGGTGTTTAGAAAAAAAACACTTCCTCCCTCCCCTGCCATAGGAATCCATGTGTCCGGCATCCTGAAAGGGGTCGGGTGCATGGATAGGAGGGTTACGGCAGGGATAAGGGGGCGGCACCCGTGTGCCCTTAATGCACGGGCTGCCACTGATTACTGTATAAATGTCACTGGCAGGGAAGGAGTTAACCTGTAGGGGGTGATCTAGGGGTTAACTGTGTTCCGTCTCTTTGTTCTAACTGTGTGTGTAATGGGTTGGCAGGGGCATGACAGATCTAACTGATACCAATCACAGGGATCAATAGATCACTGTCATGCCGGCTGACAGTGGCGGCTGACAGAACGGGGAACCGCCGTGTTTACATCGGCGGTTCCCCGTTCATCCTCTCTAGAAGGCCATCGCGGATTGCAGACGGAGTTCGACTCCACCCAGCCCTCGGGCACGCTCATGGAGCGGGTGTGAGTGCACGCCGGCAGTGGAGTGAGCCCGCCCGCCACTGCGGCTGCGCCGATTGCCGTTTATAGATGCGATCTGCGCAACGCTGCCAACCTGCTGCAGTAAATGTACGTGACACGGTCGGCAAGCAGTTGAAATAAAACTAAAAGAAAACCCTTTTCTTTTATTTGATTGAGTGGTGAGGGCTGGAACACCTGTAGGGTTTTTATTGTTGTCTGGAACCCTATTAAGGCTCCATGCACATTGGCTTAAAAAACGTTGCTTCTACAGGAGTTTTGTGTTCTGTCTGTAGAAGCAGCTCAATGTTATCCTATGTGTTCATGCACATTAGGATGAATACAGACATATTTTGAGCTCAACGTTTAGAGGCAGAAAAAAACCTTCGGGTTTGCGTCTCTGATTGGAGCTTACTGGCAGAAAAAGTGTAAAACTCTCCTAAACGCGTCTAAATTTTGTACAAAAAATGCTCTATATGAGCGTTTTTTACTGCCAAGGGAACAGACGCATTTTTTAAGCCCAGTCTGCTTGGAGTCTAAGGAGAGTCACCATCTCTATTGTCCTGTTTACTATTATCACTGAAAGGGAAAGATAATGAAAATCCCAAATTATGGGTGGCCACCAGTACAGGAAAAGTGAGAAAATCTTCCAATGTGGGACACAAGTTCTGGCAACAATGAGGGATTCCCTGACTTCAGAGGGATTTCCCCTCATTTCATGTTTTTGTTATGGGACAGGAAGTGAAGGAAAATCTCCCAAATGGAACACAGATGACAAAAAAAAACCTTCCCCAACTCTATCCAAAATGAGAAAAAAGTTTTACCTTAGTTCTACATTAATGTTTTCTACATGCACACCTCTCAAGCGCCAGGATTCTATTCACAAAATTGCTGCTTTATTGAGATGTACGCTGTATGTATCCTTAATAAGATTTCATTAATTATGCAGTTTTTCTTGTCATTTTATGTTCCTAAAACAGGATGCTCTGAGTGGTGACAGGTTAAGTGATATTGTTTGAAAGCTTAGTAACACCTTGATACATTGGTGAACACCTTTGAGCGATGTTTTCTTCTTTTCCAGAAAAGATAGCTAACTCAATAATACAAGCTGCACAGTGGTTATTCCTGTGCTGTCTGAACTCAGATTGTGAAATGCAGAAGCCATGTTGTAGTTACGCTGACATCACCTAAAAGAAATTTAATCTTTCACATATTTGCATGGCCAGGCAGCTTGCAAGTCAGAACCATGCCGACGGCTTAATTAATTTTGCACAGATCAGGCAGTTTAAGATTAGATAAATAAATGAAGCAAGCAGCTGCCGAACTGTCAATATTTACTTCCATACACATGGTATTTTTATTTTTGTTTTGTTTTTTTCCATTTTTGTTTTCTAATAGGTAGATAGAATCACACTTGATCCACTGTGTACCAGGCAGCAATCTGCAGCCCTTCCTCTTATGCTAAATGTCTCATCGCCATCTACTATACATATAGGCACACACAATCTATATTTATTTTGCTTTTGCTTTGATCTTATTTTTTTTTTTAATAATTTAATATAAGTAAAAAGCAGCATGCAGCAATCCACCAGAGTTTCCAATTTCCCACCCCACAAACTATTACTGACAAAACATGGAAAATTTTCTGACAGACTGCATTATTTACTGACAACCTGAAATATAACAGCATTTCCATTAGAAAGTGGAAAAAAAATGATATTTAATTAATATGGATTATATGTAAACATTAGTTATGCTCATAACAAGTAACCTGCCTGGCTTTACAATGAAAAAGTGAAAACAGTACCTAACATTGGGAGTGATGATTAAGAAAACCCTGAGCTTAGTTGCTCTATGTATTACATACCTATATCACAGTCCTTGTACCCACAAAATACTCCTCTTTACTGTGCCGCAAGTGACAGTCTCACAGATACACATAAACCTCAGGACAGGAGGCAGGAAATGGGTTCCCTATAATGGGGAACATAGGCATGGTGGTATCTGTGTTAATCATATTAGGGGTGGTTTTATGTACAGTAAAACCTTGGATGGAGAGTAACTCAGTCTGTGAGTGTTTTGCAAGACAAGCAAAAATTTTTATAATTTTTTTTATAAATTTTGACTTGATAAACGAGTGGTGTCTTGATATACAAGTAGCGTCACGTCATAACTGAGTATAAAAGAGAAGAGAGGGGGGTGTGGCCGGCTGCAGACCAAGATGGACGTGTGATCACACTGCTCCTCTTCAGCTCTCAGCGACTATCTACCCCTCCCTTCTGTCCCAGGGGGGTCCCACATTCAGCCAGAACACCCCGGAGGACTTGGGGGTGATCCTGCAACGCTCGCTCAGGCTGCGGCAGGACACAGCCGGAGTCCATTACGAGTGGACAGCCGGAATAAGAAGCTCCAATCCGCCGCCATCTGTGGGTTAACAGAACAGGTGAGCGCCTCCAGTGCCCTAACGGTCATCCACACACCTGCCTCCCTCCTGTGAGACATGTATCGTCCCGAACACTGCAGCACATAACGGAGGCCAGGCATCCGAGCATCCCCTTAGGGAATCAGCGGCAGCCATCTTGAGGCCTACATCGCGTCAGTGATGGCCAGCCTTGCATACACAGTAGCGGGGCGATTGATAGGAGGCATCCACATCATTAGGGCCGGTCTTTCCTACGGGAGATCTCCGGAACACCCTGAGCCCACTAATTGTTACTTAACTGTCCCCAGTGAGCCGCATCAGGCGCCAACACTCCTGATCAGGCCGCCATCTTGATATACAGCTCGGCAGTTCCTGAGCCTCCACCATTGGGACACTTCCACCCCAGTCAGTCACTAGCAGCCCCTGTGCCTATACCCCAAAATCTAGTGCCTAACAAAAGCAACAGGGTGACCATTAGTGTCACACAATAAATCACCGGCTAAACGGTCACCACTCCCTCACAACTTGAGACAATGGTTACGGACTACCTGTATCTAGGCCCCAGTGTCACTCACCCACACGCTGAGGGAAGGAACCAGCAAGCCCTCTGAGGCAGTTGCATGCCCATTGATAAACCTTATCAAAAGGGACCGCACAGACGAATAACTGACTTTTTCACCACAGAAAACATGATGAAGTCTCAAAGAGGTCCGAATGCCCACATCACCACCCTCTGCGGACAGCTCACAAATGTCTTGAACTGTGCCAGAGGAGATGGATAGCTCTGAACAATGCGCTCAGCCACTCCAAGTAATCACCTCTGACAGAAGCAAAAGGGCGGCTCAATCTCCAGCTCCCTCTCCATCCAAAGTTCCACTATACAAGAGGCAACACTGGGATGAGGAACTGGACAACACAGGATCGCATGACTCCCTGGCTGACCTCCCTACCAGCGACCACCCAGCGTCCAAACACACTTTAAAGATGATGCTCCTCTCGCTGCAAAAAGATTTGAGAAACAAACTTCGCTCATCTCTGTCAATGCTACAATCCAGACTCGAACATGTGGAAGACCGTATCAGAGAAGCAGGCACGATCGCCACGCTCCTATACGCATGCATACGAATGCTCGTCCAGGACGATCGCATCCACGCATGCGCACGAACGTTCATTGGGGAAGGCGCAATCTGCGCATTCAGCACAACCAATGAGACTGGTTGCTGTCCTATAAAAGGCGGCCTCTGTGTCAGATAAATCGCTGGATTGTCTCAGCTCACCAGTGTTCTTGAACCTGTGTCCTGTATCCTGCTTGAACCTCTGTTGTGACCCGGCTTGCTCCTTGACCTTGCTCCTGAACTTCTCCATTGTATTTGACCTCCGGCTTGCCTCACGGACTTCGCTTCTACCCGCTGCTGCTGCCTGTGCTGACCCAGCTACACTGGTCACCTGTCTCCACCTTCGGAGTTGTTGCACCCTTGCCGGGCCTTTATGGACTATTTCTCTTGGAGACTATACCTGCTGAAAGTCTGTTACCTCTGAGTTCCAGTCCGCACGGACCTTCGGTGAACATCTGCTCAAGTCTGTCTGCAGCTCTGGTGACCCGTGCTTCTCTGCGCATCATACCTCCTGTTCTCAACTTCAGGGGTATACTGCATTCAGCCGCAAGGGGAGCCTCCCTCAGCATTTCGGCCTCGGATCAGGTACGTCACAGTACAATCCAGCCATGTCAGAGGCCGACAGGAATGGCTCTCCCATTGAAGCACTGTGCCAACAGGTCACCTCTCTTACCCAGGTCATCCAGAAGCTACAGGAAGACTATTTCCAGTTAGAGGGTCGCCTACAACATTCTGCTGTGTCCTTTGTTCCTGTTGATACAGAAGTACCCTCTACCGGCTCAGCTACAGCCATTCCATCCCAAGAGCCTTCCAACCTGGTCCCTACGGTGATGTTGCCAGCTCCAGAACCCAGAGTCCCCACACCTGAGTGCTTCTTGGGGGACCGGAAGAGATTCAAGTCCTTTAAGAATGCCTGTCAGCTATACCTGGCCCTTCAGCCCAGAACTTTTTCATCAGAATCTGTTAAAGTGGGATTTATCATATTTCTGCTTTCCGATGAACCCCAGGACTGGGCTCACCACTTGCTTGAGCAAAAAAGCTCCGTATTAAATTCCATGGACTCTTTCTTTGAAGCAATGGCACAGCTGTACGATGATTCCCAACGTACTGCCACCACAGAATCTGTCCTGCATAATCTGTTCCAGGGGAGACGACCTGTAGAAGACTACACCGTGGAGTTCCGGAAATGGTCCGCTGACACCGGATGGAATGAGGCTGCTCTCCATTATCAGTACGGCCAGGGGCTCTCAGAGACTCTCAAAGATGAACTGGCCCGAGTTTAGACCCCTGCTACCCTAGAAGGCGTGATCTAGTTATCCATCACGCTGGATCGACGCCTGAGGGAACGGCAGTCTGAGCATTACCAGACCACTTGGAGGTCGCCTCGGGGTCCAGCGCTCCGTACATCATCCTTCGGCCAAGCTCCTGCCATCATTCCTGAGTGGGAACCCATGCAACTAGGAATGACCCGATCCCCTCTCACTCTGGAGGAAAAGCAACGTCGGAGACAGTCCAACCTGTGTCTGTACTGTGGGGAGGCAGGACACTACCTCTACAAGTGCCCTGTCAGGCCCAGTAATCCAAGACCCCCACAGTTTATGAACTTTCAAGTTGCCGGTTCCTTGGTGACACACGTTGTCCTCCCTGTCTCTTTACGGGTGGCAGAAGTGGAGATTCGGCTTCTGGCAATTGTGGACTAAGGGGCATGCAGTTGCTTTATGGACTTTGCTTTGGCTAATAGACTATGTGTGCCCCTTCAGAACAAGAAACACGTTTTACAAGTGCACCTGGCTGATGGCTCTTTTCCTAGCTCAGGACCCGTCACTCAAGAAACCAAACCCATCTTTACCAGTACAGACTCAGGCCATCAGGAGTTCCTCTGCTTTGACATCATCTGTTCACCCCTATTTCCTATCATCTTGGGACTCCCATGGTTGCAAGCCCACAACCCACAAATAAACTGGATTAAGAAAGAACTGGACTTTTCTTCCGACTACTGTTCACAGCATTGCTTCATTCCGGCCACCAGTAAACCTGCTACCTGTCTATCGCTCCAGCCTCCATCCAGTTTTTGTTAAATCAAACTGGTGTTTATTGACCAAAGTACAAAGGAAGGGCAATACAGAATGAAAAAAAGGCATACATGGAACCTGTACATTTTGCAATACATCATAACGGTATAGTTACAACTTTTAGGCTTATATGTTATCTCAATGTGAACTTTACACTGATTAATATGATAATTACTATCAAAATCCCTCCATTCCCGTTAGAGAATCAAACCGACTTTTACGGCAGTACATACATTTCTACGTATGGGAAAAAGGACAAAAAGTTATGACAGCAGGAGTTAAACTGCAGATTAAAAATTGTAAGTTTCCTGAGTCTCTCATTTTCCCCCTCTCTCCACCTTTTGCAACCGAGGCTCCTCTATGTTCACCCAATACTGGACCGGTACACTCCCCTCCACAGTAATGATCCCGAGGTCACCCAGGATCACTATTCCTCAAAGGCCGGCCAACAGCCGCTGACCAACCAATTCTAGAGGACTTAGCCCGGGGGTGTCCAGCCACGGCGCCCATAGTTTCTCAAACTTACCGGGGCAACCCCTGTGTTGGTAGATGTAGTGTTCCAGTTTAAGGGCATATCCCATATGTGAAATCCATAACTTGATTGATGGTGGCGTATCTAGTGTCCACTTCAATAGTATTAATTTCCTAGCTTGAAAGAGGGCCCTGGAGACAGCAACTCGGGTGTGTTCAACTGTTATGATATCCTCTAGGGATCCCAATATACAGTGAATGGGATTCAGCGGTATGGTTGTGAGGAACACCTTGTTTATAGTGTCCAGGACCCCCCTCCAATATCTGTGAAGCTTCGGGCACCGCCATAGGAGGTGGATGAGATCACCCGTTCCCACCTTGCATTTTTTACAAAGAGGACTTGCTAGTACCCCCATTTTATGTAGTGTCACCGGGGTGCGGTGGGACCGCGTTAAAATAAAAAGTTGAGAAATTCTCTGTGCTTGGTTCAGGGAGCAGATGGGAAGTGACTGTAAGGCATCCTCCCACTGATCCTCGGACACCTCACCCAGGTCTTCTTCCCACCTCTGCCTAGCCTTCATAGGATGGTTGTCCAGGTAATCACGTAGGAGCATGTTATAGCACATAGAAATAAAACCCTTAGTCATAGTAGCTATCTTAATCATGTGGAATATAGGGGTGGGCGATTGAGACCATTCTTTGCCCTCCCCTTGCGCCCTCACCGCATGCTGTAGCTGCAGGTAGTAGAAGGCCATACTAGTTGGTAGGCCATACCTCTCTTGTAGCGTATTAAAGGAGAGAAGTTTACCATTGCAGAAAATCTGGGAGAGGTGGGTAATACCATATACGCACCATTTTGGGCCATGCTTTAGCTTGACCAGTTCCTCATATGAGGCATTGTTCCATATGGGACTAAACTCAGTAAACCCCCGCACCCCCTGGAGTTGCTTGGCCTTGTTCCATATCTTTTGCAGTAAGGCATATGTGGGTATTCTTTTGTTCGGTTTCTGGAATTGTTGTGCCTCCAACCCCTCCAGAATGGACCTTGCCCGTGCTCCCCAGAGTAGTAATCTAGCCGTAGGGGAATCCGGTTCTTGGGACATCATCCCCACCAGTTGTTGCAGCTGTGCCGCTAAGTAGTAAAGCCAAGGGTGGGGCAGAGCTAGCCCTCCCCCATCCCTGGGGTATTGCAACTGTTCTAGTTTTATTCTAGGGACCTTTGCGGACCACAGAAGGCGCCTGAACAGGGAGTTCACCACTCGAAAGGTTTTAAGAGGGATCACCACCGGGGTGTTATGTATCATATATAAGAGTTGGGGCATCAAGATCATTTTAATTAAATTTACTTTACCTGCTAGGGACAATTTTAGCCTATTCCATATGTTAATTTTGTCTCTGAATTTGGTGAGGAGTGGGTATATGTTCAAGTTACAAAAATATACTGGTTTAGGTGAAATCTGGACCCCCAGGTATTTAAAGTTAGTGACTAGGGGAATATTATTCTGGGATATCCTCTCTCCTTCCGGCAGTTCATCTAATATTAACATCGCAGATTTAGTCCAGTTTATGGTTAGGCCAGAGAAGTGTCCAAATCGTGTTATCAGAGACATAGCTCTTGTCAGCGACTCGGAGACATCTCCCAGAAATAGGAGCATGTCTTCAGCGTATAGCATGATTTTTTTGTGCAATGCGCCATACTTAAATCCGACAATCTGGGCGTCCCCTCGCACCTGTGTGGCCAAAGTCTCGATGGCCAGTGCAAAGAGCAGGGGGGACAGGGGGCATCCCTGTCTAGTCCCCCTGCCCAGAGCAAATGGAGGAGACACCCTGTCAGAGACTCGTACTGCAGCCTGCGGGGTCTTGTAGAGGAGTCTCGTCCAGGATAGAAACGTGCCCCCAAATCCCATTCTAGACAGGACCGCCCACAGATACTTCCAACTAACGCTGTCGAATGCCTTGTTGGCATCCAGTGAAAGGAGTGCTCTCTGTCCAGTATTGTCCGCCCTGGTCTGCATATTAACAAATAGTCTCCTGAGGTTGGTGGCTGTTGACTTGCCCGGCATAAAGCCAGCCTGATCAGGGTGGACAATAGTGTGAATAACTCTGTTAAGTCGCAAGGCTAAAACCTTAGCGAGGATCTTAATATCGCTCTGCAGCAGCGATATAGGTCTGTAGGAGCCGGGGTCAAGAGGATCTTTGCCTGGTTTAAGTATGAGGACTATTGTGGCTCTAGTCATGGATGAAGGAAGAGAATCCCGGTCTCTAGAGGCGTTGAAGACCTCCAACAGTCTGGGAAGGGACTCGTCCCCATATTCTGAGTAAACCTCCGCAGGGATGCCGTCATCCCCCGGAGCCTTACCTACAGCAAACGTACCCACCGCCTCCCGCAGTTCTTCCAGTGACAGAGGTGCATCTAGATCCCTCCTGTCTTCTGAGGACAGTGCAGGGAGGGATATGGAATCCAGATATTACTCCCATGAGGCATCCGAATAGTTTTCCCTGGGTTTATAAAGATCAGTGTAAAATGAGGCCAACTCTAGGACTATAAGGTCTGGATCATTCACAACCCTCCCCGCCGCTGTTCGCAGCGCTCCTATGGTGGGGGATGGGGTCTGGGATCTGGCAATTTTTGCCAATAATCGTCCTCTCACCCTCCTCATAGAATGCGGCTTTGGTAAAAAAGCACTTTTTCTCCGCAGCGGAGGATCTCAGACAGTCCAGAGAGTCCTGGGCTGCCATCCATGCCTCCCTTGCCGAGTCTGTGGGATTTGTAATGTATGCAAGTTCTAGGCTGCTTAGCTGATTCTCCACTAGGTCTTTCAGAGCTTGAGAATTATGTTTTATTGTGTGGATTTCGGCAATGAAGACCCCTCTCAAGTACGCTTTGAAGGCGTCCCATTTGGTCAACGGGTCTCCATGGTCAAGATGGTCCTTGAAAAATTACGCTATCTGGTGGCCCACCCCCTCCCGGTCTGGGAACAGCTTGAGCCAGAAGGGATTAAACCTCCATGGGGCTCTGGGTTGTGTGGAACGGGGGCCTGTAATCAGGCGTGCCACCACAGGGGAGTGATCGGATACCCCCCTGGGATGGTATTCAACCCCATCCACTGCATGGAGAATATTGGCCGACACTATGCATAGATCTATACGGGAGAGGGATCCGTGTGTCTTGGAGAAGCAAGAAAACTGTTTGGTGTTAGGGTGCCTCAGTCGCCAAACATCTGTCCAGCCCACCTCGGCCAACAGACGGCCCAGCACAGTGCCCCGTCCGCTCACCGGACCCGTGACCGGAGGATGTCTGTCGAGGTGGGGGTGCACATATCCATTAAAATCCCCCATAATCAGAGTAGGAACATCTGGTTTATCTATTTGATATGCCAGCAACAGCTGGAGCACCTCTCTAGAAAATGGGGGGGGGGTATATAGATAAAGGCCAAAATAAGAGTCATGCCAGACAATTTACCATATATAAAAACATAACGTCCCTGAGAGTCTATTGCAGCATCTATTTCCTGGAAGGCCAAGGACTTATGTATCAGTACACTCACTCCACGCGAATAAGCGGAGTGAGTGGAATGATATGCCCTGCCTACCCAGGCATACCTCAAGTAGGAGATCGAGTTTTTAGTGAGATGCGTTTCTTGGAGAGAAACAATCGCTGGATGGAACTTCTTAAGGCAGGAGGAGATCATGGTCCTTTTTAGCGGGTCATGCACCCCTCTAACATTCCAGGAGACTATTGTTATAGAAGCCATCTTGAAGCCTTGGAGTAAGCATAGGCGGCGGAAGAACCCGTCGCCGCAACAACATCATGAGTCACATCTTTTCCAACTTGCATCTCAATCACAGCAGTCGGTCTTGAAGTGGAGAGAGGAAAGCGAAACAAGGTATATCTCGATCTTAGGAGTACTACCAGCCGGTAGAATAGTAGCCCGTTCATTTGTGTAGAAATAGAGTTCTGGTTCCTTCTTTTTCCTTGAACTGATAACATTGAATGTCTTAACAGTGGGGAAAGGGTAGTAGGCTCCGGCCCACCATATCCCTTCCCCAGGCCAACAAAACTTTTGCCAACAGGGCTTCCAAACAACTGTCGTAGAGACCTCAGCTCTACAAAACTGTGGACTAGCTTGGATGTCCGCATTAAGTCCAGGAGCAGGTCAAGTGTGGTACACACCCAGAGGACCAAGAGTTGGTACGCTGACAAAGAGACTGTTAACTCGTCCCAGTGGTTTGGTGTTTAAGTCCGGGTATTCATAAGGTAAGTTTCCTTGCTATCTGCTTCTGCACCCTGCTAGCGGTCTTCTCCTCTGTCAACTTGGGGCCTATGCCGTAAGTTTTGTTCATTATGATCTAGCCATTCGGCGGCCTCAGCAACTGTTTTAAAGAAAGAGACCTGTCCCCTGACCGTTATTCGGAGTTTGGCCGGGTAAAGCATCGCATAGGTGATCTGGAGGCGCTGCAGTCTTTGTTTGATATCCGTGAATTTCAGCCGTTTGCGCTGTACTTCAGCCGAAAAGTCTGGATAGAATGAGACTCTGCAGCCATTGTATTGAATTGCTCCCCTTTCTCTTGCTAGTCACAGGATCACCTCCCTGTCTCTGTAATTCAGTATCCTGGCCAGTATAGACCGGGGTCTGTTTCCAGGTGGTGGAGGGCGCGGTGGAGTGCGGTGGGCCCGCTCAACTGCGAATAGAGGGGAGAAGACCTCCCGACTAAAGATTTCCAAAAGCCAGTCCTCCACAAAGGATGTGGGGTCCCGGCCCTCCGCTTTCTCCGGTAGGCCCACAATGCGCACATTGTTCCGCCTCAGGCGGTTCTCAATGTCGTCTGTATTGGCAGTGTTCAGTGCAGCTTGTTGTGCAGCGGCTCTTGTGTCTCTGATCAGGGGGGGTAATTGATCCTCCATGTCACTAATTCTGCCCTCCGCTGCTGTAGTGCGCTCTCTGATCTTTTGAAGATCTTGGCGTAGCAATGAGACCGACTCTGCTAGCCCCCCAAACTGTGTTTTCAAATCATCAACTGCCGCCGTACACTTATGAACCGCTATCAGAATGTCAGATAGTGTGGGCTGGTTGTTCTCCTCACCGAGGCCCTCAGTACTGTTAGCGCTAAGCCCCAGTGAAGTCTCCAATGGGAGCGTATCATCTTGCCCCCCCATCTCCACGTCTTCAGCTTGGGCAGTGGGTGTGGAGTGTACTGCAGCTGATACCTTCTGAGTGTAAAAAAGCATGTCTCGGGGCTGTTCTTTGGTGCTTTTAGGAAGTTTAGGCTGCTTACCCTCTCTTTCCTGTTGTTTATCAGCGCCACGAGGGACGCGCTGTGGAAGCTGCAGGCTGTCGCCATCTTGGGCCTCCCTGGCCAGACAGGCCGCGGGCGGTTTATCGGCTTTACGGGATATCTTTCCTCATGGATGCGGGCTGCAAGTATCCCCGGTGCCTTCCGGACAGCAAGGAGCGGGTAGTGGAGGATGTTGGAACGTTATCTCAGTGGGAGAAAGGATCGTTGCAGGATGCAGTCAGCGGGAGCTCCGTGAAGTGCGACTGTTCACATGCCCGTGCAGGCCACGCCCCCTCCATCCAGTTTACATCCAGAGGTTCCCTCCGTTTATCATGAGTTTATGGATGTATTTGATAAGAAAGGAGCTGATCATCTGCCTCCTCACAGACCATATGATTGTCCAATTGAACTTTTGCCCAGGGCTGAGATTCCCTTCGGATGGATATTCCCACTATCCGAGGTCGAGTTAGAAGCCCTGCGGGAATACATTGACGAAAATCTTGAAAGGGGGTTCATCCGGTCTTCTTCCTCCCCTGCTGGAGCTGGAATCTTTTTTGTAGGGAAGAAGTACGAGATCCTTAAACCATGTGTTGACTATAAAGATCTCAACAAGATCACCATCAAGAATCGTTACCCGCTTCCTCTCATCCCTGAACTCTTCCAACGATTCCGCACAGCACAGATCTTCACCAAGCTAGATCTCCGGGGCTCATACAATCTCATTCGTATCCGCGAAGGAGACGAATGGAAAACCGCTTTCAAAAGACGTTTTGGGCACTTTGAATATCTAGTCATGCCATTTGGGTTATGCAATGCCCCGGCCACGTTCCAACATTTGGTCAATGACATTTTTAGAGAATTTCTGGACAATTTTGTTATCGTCTATCTCAACGATATTCTTATCTTCTCGGCCACTTTGGAATTGCATCGTACACATGTAAAGAGAGTACTTGCAACCCTCCAGAAACATGGACTTTATGTCAAAGCAGAAAAATGTGACCTTGAAAAGACCAGTCATCTCTATAGGAGGAATTGCAATGGATCCCCAGAAGGTAAAAGCTATTCTGGATTGGCCAGCACCATCAGATAAAAAGGGGGTTCAACGCTTCATTGGTTTTTCCAACTTTTACTGTAGATTTGTGAAAGGATTTTCTGCGATCATTGCACCCATCACGCAGCTCACACGTAAACAAGGCCGGTTTCAGTGGACCCCATAAGCCCAGATTGCTTTTGAGAAACTCAAGAGTCAGTTCACCTCAGCACCAGTACTTCAGCATCCAGACCCTGCACTACCATACGTTTTGGAAGTTGATGCATCAGAAATAGCAACAGGAGCTATTCTTTCCCAGCGTCAAGGACCAAAAGTTTTTCTCCACCCTGTGGCTTTCGCCTCTCGGAAAATGACCCCTCCTGAGAGGAATTATGATGTGGGTGACCGAGAATTATTGGCTATCAAATTTGCCCTAGAAGAGTGGAGATACTTTTTGGAAGGTGCTGCTCATCCCATCATGATTTTTACAGATCACAAGAACCTGGAGTATCTCAGGACTGCAAGACGTCTCCGACCTCGCCAGGCTCGATGGGCGTTATTTTTCTCCAGGTTCAATTTCCATCTATCATATTGTCCAGGCTCCAAGAACGGCAAGGCTGATGCCTTGTTCCGGATGTTTCCAGAGACTCCTGATATCAACGAACCCGAAACCATCCTATCTGCACAAAATTTTCTGCTTATACAGCCTGATCTTAAGACTGCAGACAAGCTTCCAGCCAGTGTGCAGAACCTGAGATCGTTACCTTAAAGAGACAAGAAGGGTTGCTATGGTACCAGAATAAGATCTTCGTTCCCCAACAAGTAAGGTTGCAGGTTCTAAAAACCCTGCATGATCACAAACTCGCAGGTCACTTCGGTACACAAAAGACCACTGATCTGATCCAACATTTTTTCTGGTGGCCCAGCTGGAGGCAAGATTGCAAGGACTATGTTAGTTCATGCTCTGTTTGTCAATGGAATAAGGGGCCCAATGCCAAGTCGTGGGGTTTGCTAAGGCCGTTGCCAGTCCCTGAACAACCGTGGAAGAAGATCTCCATGGACTTCATTGTCGACCTGCCCCCTTCAGAGGGATTCACTGCCATCCTGGTGGTGGTAGATCGTCTCTCCAAAATGGCACACTTTTTGCCAATGAAAGGGACACCCTCTGCTACGGAGACCGCCAATACGTTCATTAAGGAGGTGGTCAGACTGCACAGATTGCCCGATAACATAGTATCTGACAGAGGAGCCCAGTTCCCCTCTAGGTTCTGGAAGGACTTTTGCAGATCCATGTCCATTGAAGCTTGCCTTTCCTCTGCTTACCATTCACAAAGCAATGGGCAAACAGAAAGGACAAATCAAACTTTAGAACAATATCTACGTTGTTTTTGTACATACTCTCAAGATGACTGGGTTTCGCTGCTTCCGTGTGCGGAATTTGCCTACAATAATTCCATACACACCACCACAAGTCAGTCTCCGTTCTGGGCCAATTATGGCTATCATTCTACTTTCTTACCCAACATGTTACCAGAAACAACAGTTCCTGCAGTTCAAGATCGGCTGAAATTTATCCAGTCCAATTACCAAAAGCTTCGGGAAGCCATGCAGCAGGCCCAGGACCAGTACAAGAAGTACTATGACAAGGGGAGAAAAGAGAACCCTATGTTCCAGATAGGAGACAAGGTATGGTTATCCGCCATGAATCTTAGGCTTACTTGCCCGTCCAGAAAATTAGGACCAAGATTCATCGGACCTTTTGAGATCGAGAGGATGATTAACCCGGTAGCCTTTGAATTAGCATTACCCAGCTCCTACAAGATTCACTCTCTTCTCAAACCCGCAGTTCAAACCCGCAGTTCCAAGTCCCTTTCCATGAAGAGAACAACTGCCTCCGCCACCAGTTCTGGTAGAAGGTGAACCTGAATTTGAGATTGAAGCAATTCTGGATTGCAGGAGAAGAGGCAGACAAATACAATATCTCATTGAATGGAAGGGGTACCCCCCAGAAGATAATTCTTAGGAACCTTCTGGTAACGTACATGCTCCACGATTAGTGCGAGCTTTCTACAATAGCCACCCAGAAAAGATGGCCAGCATGGGCATCCGGAGGCTGCCCCTTGGGGGGGCACTATCAGAGAAGCAGGCACGATCGCCACACTCCTATATGCATGCGTACGAACGCTCGTCCAGGACGATCGCATCCACGCATGCGCATAAACGTTCATTGGGGAAGGCGCAATCCACGCATTCAGCACAACCAATGAGACTGGTTGCTGTCCTATAAAAGGTGGCCTCTGTGTCACACAAATCGCTGGATTGTCTCAGCTCAACAGTGTTCTTGAACTTGTGTCCTGTATCCTGCTTGAACCTCTGTTGTGACCCGGCTTGCTCCTTGACCTTGCTCCTGAACTTCTCCATTGTATTTGGCCTCCGGCTTGCCTCAAGGACTTCGCTTCTGCCTTACTCCTGTGTTTGACCCCTCTCTTGCTACCTGGACTCTGCCTTATTCTGCCTCTTGCACCAGCGCATCTGCCTGGATTATAGACTGTTCTCCTGTGTTTGACCCTGGCTTGGTTTCTGGTTTCTGCTGCTGTCTGTGCTGACCCAGCTACACTGGTCACCTGTCTCCACCTCCGGAGTTGCTGCACCCTTGCCGGGCCTTTACGGACTATTTCTCTTGGAGGCTATACCTGCTGAAAGACTATAAAAGAGTATTATTGGAGCTGGCGCTGTCTTGACTTATATAGATATACAGATATAAAAATGATATAAAAAGTGCAAAAGTGCTTAATGAAATTACATAGGTGTCCGTAGAAAGTCCGTAAAAGTCCGTAAAGATCAAATTATAAATATATATATAGAAAATCAGTGTAAGAGCAGATGTGTGAGCGGGTAGGGTCCCGCAATTAATAAATAGTGATCTTTGCATTTATATAGTAGTGTCCGTGATAAGTCCGTAAAAACCTTTATAAAAATATCTGTAAAAAATGTAGATTTCAGAAAATGTTCATATATAACAATCTTGATGAATAAGCCCAATCTCTGATCCAACACAAGAAATGTATATACAGATGCTTGATTTCAAAAATATGTAAATGGTGACTTCCGTGCTTGATCCTGTTTCAGTTTAAGGTGACTTGTGCTCCCCTCCTGTGCCCTCACTTACCAGAGTCTCCTTACCCCTGCAGGGGTAGCCCGCATGTGGTAAATGGGGTCTTTGCTTCCTTCGGTTTCCTGGTGTGTTATGGTCCTCCCTCGCACTCAGTAGTGTCTGTTTTAGAAGTCCTTAGGGCGCCATCCCATTTGCCATTGTTTAAAAACGGGAGATAAGAAAA
>BLSH010135735.1:373066-384198 GCA_018402905.1 Glandirana rugosa
GTTTCATGCCGAGGTCGCGCCTAGACTTTACGGGCCTCCTGCAGGTACCTGCAGGAGGTGACTTTTACGAGGGCGCGCGGGGGACCGCCGTCGCCGCCGCGCGCGCGCACGCGCGGCGCGCGCGCACGCGCGGCGTGCGACGCGCTCGCACGGGCGCCCAGCCCGCCTGAGCTACAGGCGGGCCTGGGCGGCTAGTGGAAATCCTCGGAGTCTTGCCCCTTGTCCGAGGATTTCCCCCTGTCCCCTGTACGGTCTAGATGACTAGGGACAGTGACCCTAGTCACTCTATAAATGTTCCCTGGGTGTGTTCTAACTGTGGGGGGGCAGGGCTGGCCGGGACATGACAGATCTCACTGATCCCAGTGACAGGGATCAGTAGATCTGGCATGTCCCCTGTCCCCCTTTAGGAGCCTGTTCCCCGTTCTGAGGCTCCTAAAGGTGATCGGCGGGTCCGGGCGGACATCGAGTCCGCCCGACCCGCGGGCACGCTCGCGCAGCGTGCGGCGCGCACGCGCGCGCGGCGCGCACGCGCGCGCGCCGCCGCTGCCGCCAGGGGGCGCGCGGGAGCATTTTCAGTGGAGGACGTCCATGGACGTCCTCCGGGCATTTCAGATCCGCGCTGGAGCCGTACTTTGGCTATAGCGCGGATCTGAAGTGGTTAATTGCGGGACCCTACCCGCTCACACATCTGCTCTTACACTGATTTTCTATATATATATTTATAATTTGATCTTTACGGACTTTTACGGACTTTCTACGGACACCTATGTAATTTCATTAAGCACTTTTGCACTTTTTATATCATTTTTATATCTGTATATCTATATAAGTCAAGACAGCGCCAGCTCCAATAATACTCTTTTATAGTCATTCACTTGCCTTGTTCCTTGCAAGGATAAGTTCTGGAGGGCAGCAGTCTCTCATGCTTATCTAATTTCAAGTCTTTTTACCATTATCCAAATTATACATATCCCAGCGCAGGTTAATCCTTCATAGTTTTATATACCTGCTGAAAGTCTGTTACCTCTGAGTTCCAGTCCTCACGGACCTTCGGTGAACATCTGCTCAAGTCTGTCTGCAGCTCTGGTGACCGGTGCTTCTCTGCGCATCATACCTCCTGTTCCCAACTTCAGGGGTATACTGCGTTCAGCCGCAAGGGGAGCCTCCCTCAGAATTTCGGCCTCGGATCAGGTATGTGACAGACCGTGCCGATGTTCTGGACTGACAGGTCTCAGATCAAGCATCTGGACAACTGGAGGCCTCAGAATCGCTTCACCAACACACGGAAGACATCCATTATCTACAGACAAAAGTGGCTGACCTTGAAGTTAGTTCCAGGAGGAACCAAGGCCTCATGGAACTGGTGTATGCCAAGGCCCACTTACAAGTCCAGCTCTTTGAAAAAAGATTGACTCTTTGGTTAAACCACCCCACGTGCAGCTTACCACACTAAACGTGGTCTTTTTAAAGGACACCACTATGACTTGTTCACATGGCTATTCTGATAAGACCGGGTGGGCTGCACCATCCCAAGGAGCAGCCCACTTCGTCCTCTCCCCATTTCCCTTTGATGTTATGCCTGTTTATAACTCCGCTATGGTGTTGAACCTGATTTCTCTCGATGCTTTAGTGAAATTACTCATTACATGACTTGTCTCTACTATCATATGTTTATTTACTGATGCTTACAATAGCTATGTGCTATTACCTGAATCAATAAAAATTTGTTTTAAAAAAAAAAGAGAGGCGCCTCCAAGTGTAGCAATATGATTACATTTAATGAAGTTATAACATTTAGCAACTCACATGGTTGATGATTAAAACAGGCACATCTAAGTATGCAGGCATCTGGGGTAAAGCTGTCCCCATAGACCATCCTCCACACCGCCTTCGACATAATTCCTTCCACGCTGCCCTCCACGAGCACTTCAAGCCTCTCTTTCAGATCGCTCTACTGCAGGGTAGTCTTCCCGGTCACAATTGCAGACTGACAGCGGTGAGAGCGGGCGGTGCGGGGGATGGTCAATCACGCACCCGAGTAAGAAAAAAAAATGCTCCCACCGACATAAAGGCTGGCTACCTACTGCAGGCTAAGCTGTTTGACAGTTCATATGTGGGTAAGGGGCAGGATCACCTGGTGGCCCCGCCCCCTTTTTGAAGTCACTGACCCAGCATGCACCAGTCCGTGACGTCAGAAGGGGGAGGTGCCACCAAATGATGTAGCCAGGCGGCCCCGCCCCTTACCTATATGAGAACTGTCAAACAACTTAGCCTGCAGTAGGTGACCAGCCTTCAAGTCGGTGGGAGCATTTTTATTTTTTATTATTTTTCAGGTGCAGCGGGCGGCATGATTGACGATGGATGTACATGGGGGGACACTGTTTTTTTATTTTTGAATAAAGGAATTGTCAACAACTGAGTGAGTTTTTATTACTTTTGACACTTTTTTGGTGAATGGGTAGCAGTACTATGTATCCCATACTCATTCATATATTGCTAGAGGGGGCTTCCAGATTCTAAAAAGCCCTCTGCCCGCAGACCCCCACAACCACCAGCCACGGTTATGGGGATTAGGCCCTTGTCACCATCAATGTGCAACAAGCTCCCACAAGACCCAAAGCACCCACCCCCCCATGTTGAGACAATGTGGCCTGGAATGGTTCAGGGGGCACTCGCTCGCCCCCCTTTCCTAACCTGCCAGGCTGCATGCCCGGATAAGGGTCTGGTATAGATTTTGGGGGGACCCTGCATAATTTATTTTAAATTATAGCGTGGGGTTCCCCTTAGAATTGCTACCAGACCTGAAGGGTCTGGTATGGACTGTGGGGGGACCCCTCGCAGCTTTTTTCTTATTTTTTTTGCAATAGCCGGGTACTGGCAATTGCAACCGTGAGTCATTTTAGATGTGATCTGTCTTGTTTTTTATCTTTAGAAATTTAATTTTTGCTGCAGCATGTTCTATATATTCTACAGATACGCCACATTACAGGCATACTAAGGGGACCCCCCAGGCACTATATTTAGGAATTTTTCATTTTTCTTGTTGCACTTAAAGTATCATTAAAATTATTGCTCCTGAAAAAATGATTGTTTTTAAAAAACAACTTTACATTGATACATGTCCCCCAGGGCAATACATAGATCCCCATAACCCTTTTATGGCCAATTACTTGCATATAAGCCTTCAAAATGAGCACTTTTGATTTTTCCTGTTTGGTTCCCATAGACCTCAATGGGGTTCGCCGTACGGGTTAGAACTTTTCCCTTGTTCGGGAGTTCTGCTGCAAACCGAACAGGGGGCTGTTCGGTCCATCTCTACTAGCCATCCATTAGTGATTTGTTAAGAGTCATACAACCACACCCTTTCAGCTTAGAAAGAGAGGATTGTGCTAGGTATTTGTTTTTCAAAGCTGCTGTCATATCTGGGGGTGAGTGTTCTAAATGGTCGGGGAGATTATGCAGTGAATATTTGCATTCCTGAAAACATTTAGCAATTTTTGGAGATTTGGTAGGTCTGTGACCCTGGGAGGTAATTATTTGAAGTATAAAAACCTGTAAAGTAGGGCTCCGGAGCGAGCAGGTGAGTAGGCTGCCAAATTTATCTCTGAATTCATAAAAAATAAGTCTACTATAGAGCACTTTATGTTTGACCTTCGACAGGAGCAGGGAGTCTGTCATCAATCAGATTGTAATAGATTTCTTATGTTGGTCCTCCAGGGAATGGATTTAAGAGACCAAGAAGGACAGTTTCTCTGAACATTCTTTCTTTCATTTTGGACCTATGCTGATGAAAGCATAAAATATTTATGAGCTTCCCAGACAGACAGGGGTTGCGCCTCAGAGGAGGCATTAAGATCAAAGAAGGAGATCAGATCCATCTGCAGTCCCACCTGGGTATGGAAATCTTGTAGCGTACTCTTGCTAAAGCACCAACAGGCATGTTGAGCTGAATGAATGGAGAAAGAAATTAAAACTATAATTGGAGTGTGATCCAAAAACAATGCTGGTTCAATGGAGGACCTGGTGACGGAATCCAGAAGTGCATGAGGTAAAAAGAAGTATTCTATCCTAAAATAAGTCTGGTGCACCGGTGAGAAAAAAGTGTAGTCTCTGTTAGGTCTGCCAGGATCCCCAACCGTCACTCTGTTTTCCTGACCAGTAGTCTTGTTATCCCGTATCAGGTGGAGGATGGTTGCAATCCTGTAGCCAGAATTCTGAGACCTCAATGATAAGTGCAAACAGACTAAATCAAGGAACAACAAATAAATAAGTGACTCATGGTTAGGAATGGGCGAATTTAGAGCCAATCAGAAGAAGGGGTGACCCAGTGTCAGTCAGGGTAGCAAATCCAGGCGGAGATCCAAGGGGTATACTAGAAACGGCGTCATGGACAGGCAAGGTTCGGCAACAATCGGTCAAAGAAATCCAAAGGGCATTACAAAAAGGGTAGTGGGGAGCGAGCAGAGTTAGAAACAAGTAAAAAAGTCTGGTACAACAACAACAGGATGTGGAACCTATACTAGGGCAGGGACTAGAAGAGGAAGAGAGGATTTATAGGTTACAAGATGAGGAAACTATCAACAGCTGGCCACTGGGTGGAGCCAGAATCCAAAATCACAAAGCAGCAGAAACCCAGGGCTCTACAAAGATAGAAGTTTCCCAGTGGCACAGGCCCGTAGGAAACCGGACCCAAGAACACTAGGTTCCAGGATTGATTTCCAGTAAAGGAGTGACAGTACCCCCCACACACAGATTCCCCCAGGCTATTTGGGCTTGGATGGATGCCTATCGTGGAAAAACTTAGTACATATAGCTGCAAACATTTGTTCAATCTCCATTTTTGCTGTATTGCAGGTAAACAACTGTGATCCGTCTGTGGTGACCAGTATCTTATTCCAAAATGGGTAGGGCAGAACAAACCGTAACATGTGTGGGTGGGTAGATTCTGGGTGAGGGACAGCTTCCCAAACAGGTAATAGAGACCGGGTGTGATCAGATCCATGCTGTGTGTGTAATCCAAACATAACCATTAGAGCCAACAGGGCTCGCAACTTAGCAAGGTCCAACAATGATATTCCACCTGGGAACACGAGGGGCAGCAGTGGGAGCTCACCCACTTGTGTAAAGGAGCTCCTCTGCAGCAAGTGGTTCAGTTACTAACTGGATAGTAGTTATAAAGTAGAGTAGCTCCGTCTATGCTAGGAGAAGAACAGGCCATCTGCCCAACTATACACAGGCTTGTGATAAGGATGGCAGGGAGATTGACATGCTTTCACCCTGGTAGTAGAGCACTTATGAAGGAACCGGTTGACGCCCCCTGGCTGCTCGCAATGAACGTTCTTCCCTGTCAAGCCATTGCATGGCCAGTGTAGGTTTATCAAAAAAATGCACTTCTCCATTAGCTTGCACCCTCAGTCTAGCCGGGTACAGCATGGCATATTTCAGCTCCAGCGAGCGCAATCTGCGTTTCACATCAATGAATTGTGCTCTATGCTTTTGCAGCTGGGCTGAGGAATCAGGGAACAAGGATACCTTGGTGTTCTCAATAGACAGCGCGCGCGCAATGGTACGGCTTTATTTAGTATGACATCTCTATCCTTAAAGTTAAGTAGCTTGAACAAGAAGGGTCTGGGGGCACGCTCCACTGAAAACATCAGGGAGAACGTGGTCTCTCCAAATGTGGATAGCAGCCATTTCTCAATAAGTTGTACTTATTTTCTCCCCTCCGCCCGTTCTGGAATACCAATAGCATGTATATTGTTACGTCTCAGTCTGTTTTCTAAATCCTCCATGCGTTTAGCGTGCTGATACGTAATCTGTACATTATAGCTGAGATCTCTTTGCTTAGGGACCAAGTCATCCTCAATGGAGCCAATTCTCCCCTCCAATGCAGATGTTCTCTCTCTCAATTTTTTGGCATCATGTCTAAGAAAAGAGATCTCCGCTTTCACACCTTTTAACTCGTCTGTCATCGCTGCTATAGATGCATTGCCTGCAGTCACCACTGCAAAGATATCATGCAGGGTTGCTTAGAGGGACAGATTATTGTTCAAAAATTATTGCCTACTCCTATAGGGCCAGGTTCCAGCTGTTGCTTAGAGGGACAGATTATTGTTCAAAAATCATTGCCTACTCCTATAGGGCCAGGTTCCAGCCGTTGCTTAGAGGAAGAGATTATTGTTCAAAAATCATTGCATACTCCTATAGGGCCAGGTTCCAGCTGTTGCTGTAAGGGACAGATTATTGTTCAAAAATCATCGCCTACTCCTATAGGGCCAGGTTCCAGCTGTTGCTTAGAGGGACAGATTACTGTTCAAAAATCATCTCCTAGTTCTAAAGGGAGAGGTTCCAGCCGTTGCTGTCAGTGACAGATTATTTTTCAAACATCATTGCCTACTCCTATAGGGTCAGGTTCCAGCTGTTTCTGTAAGGGACAGATTATTGTTCAAAAATCAGTGCCTACTCCTATAGGGCCAGGTTCCACCTGTTGCTGTAAGGGACAGATTACTGTTCAAAAATCATCTCCTAGTTCTAAAGGGAGAGGTTCCAGCTGTTGCTGTTAGTGACAGATTATTTTTCAAACATCATTGCCTACTCCTATAGGGCCTGGTTCCAGCTGTTTCTGTAAGGGACAGATTATTGTTCAAAAATCATTGCCTACTCCTATAGGGCCAGGTTTCAGCTGTTTCTGTAAGCGACAGATTATTCTTCAAAAATCACCTCCTAGTTCTAAAGGGAGAGGTTCCAGCTGTTGCTGTAAGTGACAGATTACTGTTAAAAAATCATCTCCTAGTTTTAAAGGGAGAGGTTCCAGCTGTTGCTGTAAGTAACAGGTTATTGTTCAAAAATCATTGCCTACTCCTATAGGGCCAGGTTCCAGCTGTTGCTGTAAGTGACAGATTATTGTTCAAAAATCATTGCCTACTCCTATAGGGAAACGTTCCAGCTGTTGCTGTAAGTGACAGATTATTGTTCAAAAATCATCTCCTAGTTCTAAAGGGAGAGGTTCCAGCCGTTGCTGTCAGTGACAGATTATTTTTCAAACATCATTGCCTACTCCTATAGGGCCAGGTTCCAGCTGTTGCTGCAAGGGACAGATTATTGTTCAAAAATCAGTGCCTACTCCTATAGGGCCAGGTTCCAGCTGTTGCTGTAAGGGACAGATTACTGTTCAAAAATCATCTCCTAGTTCTAAAGGGAGAGGTTCCAGCTGTTGCTGTTAGTGACAGATTATTTTTCAAACATCATTGCCTACTCCTATAGGGCCTGGTTCCAGCTGTTTCTGTAAGGGACAGATTATTGTTCAAAAATCATTGCCTACTCCTATAGGGCCAGGTTTCAGCTGTTTCTGTAAGAGACAGATTATTCTTCAAAAATCATCTCCTAGTTCTAAAGGGAGAGGTTCCAGCTGTTGCTGTAAGTGACAGATTACTGTTCAAAAATCATCTCCTAGTTTTAAAGGGAGAGGTTCCAGCTGTTGCTGTAAGTAACAGGTTATTGTTCAAAAATCATTGCCTACTCCTATAGGGCCAGGTTCCAGCTGTTGCTGTAAGTGACAGATTATTGTTCAAAAATCATTGCCTACTCCTATAGGGAAACGTTCCAGCTGTTGCTGTAAGTGGCAGATTATTGCTCAAAAATCTTTGCCTACTTCTATAGGGCCAGGTTCCAGCTGTTGCTGTAAGGGACAGATTATTGGCTACATAGTACATTTGCGGCCACAATGAGGAGAGCATCAAATAAGGGACATGGTCATGGTGCTGCTGGTGATGCTGGTGTTGCTGGTGTTGGTCGTGTTGGTGAAGCTCCTGTTGGAAGGAGAAGACGTGGTCGATGTGTGCTAGCTACACGCACACGTGAAACACCTTCCTCAGGTAGCCAACAGAACCTTTACCGGTATATGGTAGGCCCGAATGCCGCTCAACGATTGGTGAGGCCAGAACAAGTACAGGCGATAGTAGATTGGGTGGCTTACAATGCCTCCAGTTCCTTCACATTGTCTCCCTCCCAGTCCCTTGATGAAAGCTCAGAGTTGTCACCTGAACCCCATGGCCATCTGTCTTTCAGCTCAGCCCCTTGTAAATTAGCCAAGCAGTCTGAGCCCCAAGTCATGCAACAGACTCTTATGCTTTTTGATGACTCTCCTGGTGTGCTTTCCGTGGGCCATCCACATAGCACTGCACCAGAAGTGGAAGACATTGAGTGCACTGATGCCCAACCACTTCTGTTGCAGGATGAGGACATGGAAACACCAGCGCAGCACGTCTTAGATGATGACGAAACACAGGCGCCAACTGCTGCAGCTTTCCTCAGTGTGCAGACTAACAAGGAGGGCAGTGGTGAAGGGTGGGTGGAAGATGATGGGGAGGAGGATGATGAGGTCCTAGACCCCACATGGACTGAGGGTCATGCGAGTGACGTGTGCAGTTTGGAAGAAGAGGTGGTGGTCGCACAGAGGCACCAGCACAGCAAAAGAGGAAGCAGGTTGCAAAAGCGGAGCGAGCGTCCCCTAGACAGTATGCCTGCTACTACCCACCGCACCCAGGGACCTAGCACACCAAAGACAGCTCAAAGGCATTCCCCCATGTAGCAGTTCTTAAGACAATGTGCTGACGACAAGACACGAGTGGTTTGCAAGCTGTGCAATGATTGCCTGAGCCGGGGCATAAATGTTCTAAACCTGACCACAACCTGCATGATCAGGCATCTAAATTCAAGGCACAAGCTGCATTGGAATAATTACCTCAAAATCCAAGAAAGGTCTCGGCCTCCTCCTGCTTCCTCTTCTGCTGCTGCCTCGGCCTCTTCCTCCACCTCTACCGTGACAGTGTCACCTGCCACCCAGCAAACAGACGATATGACAGCAATGCCACCATGTCCGCCACCGTCCCCAAGCATTTCCACACCATGGTCCCATGGAAGCTTACAGCTCTCCATCTCCCAAACACTGGAGAGAAAGAGGAAGTACCCCCCTACCCACCCACGATCCCTGGCCCTGAATGCCAGCATTTCAAAATTCCTGGCCTTTGAAATGCTGTCATTCCATTTGGTGGACAAGGACAGTTTCAAAAACCTGATGGCGGTGGCTGTCCCAAAGTATGTGGTTCCCAGCAGCCACTACTTTTCCAGGCGAGCCATCCCTTCCCTGCACAAATAAGTCGGGGATAAGATCAAGTGCGCACTGCGCAACGCCATCTGTGGCAAGGTCCACATAACCACTGATACCTAGACCAGTAAGCACGGGTAGGGACGCTATATCTCGCTAACTGCACACTGGGCAAATGTAGTGGCGGGTGGGCCTGAGCTTTCCACCACCGAGGATTGCAGGGCATTTCTCTTTGCTTCCTGTTGCCTCCTCCTCCTACTGCGCTTCCTCCTCCTCGACCACCTCCTCATCTGCTCAGCGTAACACCTTCACCACCAACATCAGCACATCCAGGGGGAAACGACAGCAGGCTGTTTTAAAACTGATATGTTTGGGAGATAAACCCCACACTGCGCAGGAGCTGTGGACGGGCATTGAACAACAGACCAATGAGTGGTTGTTGCCACTGAGCCCCAAGCCCGGCCTGGTGGTGTGTGACAATGGGCGAAACCTCGTAGCGGCTCTGGGCCTAGCCCGTTTAACGCACATCCCTTGCCTGGCGCATGTGCTGAATTTGGTGGTACAGAATTTTCTAAAAAACTACCCGGATATGTCAGAGCTGCTGCAGAAAGTGCGGGCCGTCTGTGCGCACTTTCGGAGTTCTCACCCTGCTGCTGCTCGCCTGTCTGAGCTGTAGTGGAACTTCGGCCTTCCCGCTCACCGCCTCATACGCGATGTGCCCACAAGGTGGAACTCAACCTTGCGCATGCTGGAGAGACTGTGCGAGCAGCAGCAGGCAATAGTGGAGTTTCAGCTGCAGCACGCACGAGTCAGTCGCTCTGCGGAACAGCACCACTTCACCACCAACGAGTGGGCCTCCATGCGAGACCTGTGTATCGTATTGCGGTGTTTTGAGTACTCCACCAACATGGCCAGTGCCGATGACGCTGTTCTCAGCGTTACTATCCCACTTCTATGTCTCCTTGAAAAAACACTTCGGGCCATGATGGAAGAGGACGTGACACAGGAGGATGAGGAGGAGGAGGAAGAGGGGTCATTTCCACGGTTATCAGGCCAGTCATTCGCAAGTGGCTCAGAGGGTGGGTTCCTGCACCAGCATAGGCCAGGTCAAAAATATTCAAGCCAGGGCACAGTTCTGGAGGACGAGGAAGATCATGAGGAGGAGAATGAGGAACCGCAGCAGGGTGGCACCCAACGCAGCTCGTGGGCATCACTGGATCGTGGCTGGGGGGATACGGAGGACACAGATGATATACTTCCCACAGAGGACAGCTTGTCTTTGCCTCTGGGCAGCCTGGCACACATGGCCGACTACATGCTGCAGTGCCTGCGCAACAACAGCCGAGTTTCCCACATTGTAATGTGTGCCGATTACTGGGTGGCCACCCTGCTGGATCCCCGTTACAAGGACAACGTATCGTCCTTAATTCCCTCACTGGAGCGCGTGAGGAAGATGCGTGACCACAAGCGCACGCTGGTAGAGGCGCTGCTGAGGGCATTCCCAAATAACACCGGGAGCTCAGTGGAAGCACAAGGCGAAGGCAGCGGAGGAGGAGATAGAGGCCGCCAACGTAGCTGTGGCACCGCCAGCACCTCAGCCGAAATGTGGCAAAGCTTTGTCCGCAGCCCGCCATAACAAACAACACCACCAGCCAATAGACAATAGACAACTTCTTAGCAGGAGGCAGCATTTCAGCAACATGGTGGAAGAGTATGTGTGCACACGCCTACACGTACTGACTGATGGGTCTGCCCCATTCAACTTCTGGGTCTCCAAACTGGCCACATGGCCTGAGCTTGCCGTTTATGCCTCGGAGGTGCTGGCCTGCCATGCAGCCAGTGTATTGTCTGAACGTGTGTTTAGCATGGCAGGGGGCATTATCACAGACAAGCACAGCCGCCTGTCCACAGCCAACGTGGACAAGCTAACGTTTATTAAAATGAATCAGGCATGGATCCCACAAGAACTGATTTATACCGGCCTCACACAGCCATTGGTATACTTAAGTGAACTTATTATTGTTCT
>BLSH010135735.1:384208-412243 GCA_018402905.1 Glandirana rugosa
CATTTAACCCCCATTCTCATCCCGTTCACGGGATGTTTTTTTACCCCTATCCCTTTTATTTCATTTTAGATTATTTTTTTTTTCCCTTCACCCCCACCTACACCTCATCCTCGGATCTCCAACTGATCCGGCACTGGTACCGTCACATCCACCTTCACCGCTACCACCTCCTCATCCTCCTACATCGGTTGTGACCAAAAAAAAAAAAAAAAAATATTTACCCTATCGGGGGTTTTATGACTCCGTATAAGTTTTTTTTTTCACGTGTTCCATGTCTGTTCAGAGCACCCTAGGTACGGACCAAGTAAAATTATTTGCAAAGCCAGTGTATTGTCTGAACGTGTGTTTAGCATGGCAGGGGGCATTATCACAGACAAGCACAGCCGCCTGTCCACAGCCAACGTGGACAAGCTAACGTTTATTAAAATGAACCAGGCATGGATCCCACGAGACTTGTCTGTACCTTGTGCACTTTTTTTTTTGAATATGCCTCAGTATTTTGGGGGCTATCCCATTTATAAAAAAAAAAAAAAAAAACCAGTGTTGGCTACATCCTCCTACTCCTCCACCATCGCCACTTCCACCTACACTGCCATGGTCACGGCCTAGTCAACCTCTAGGCTCCTACTCCACATCCACCCCCACTTCCCTTTTTTTTTTATTAGATTTTACTTTATTTTCCCTATCCCCATTTTTTTGTAGGGCACTTGCCCTACTCTTACCCCCAATTTACTTCCTTTTGCAGTCCTCTAGCACTTGCCAGGACTTTGTTACAGCCATTTTTGTGATGAAAAGTTTGGGTCCCGGGTCCGGGATAAAGTTTGGGTCGAGTTCGGTGCCGAACCCGGACTTTTTCCTGAAGTTCGGCCGAACCCGGGGGTTCGATCAACTCTACTGGTCATTCCAGGACAAAGAGATAGGACCTAGAAATCTCTCCTGAGGAGGGTTCAAAACAGCATAGCATAATGGGACTCCTCGCTCACCCATTAAGCCCGGAAGACAAGAACACAGCACATGCCCCGCTTCCCACAATATAGACAGAGGCCTAGGGTCCTGCGTTTGGTATATTCACTATCTGACAACCGTGCCACCCCTACGTCCATGGTTTCTTCCGCAGACCCAACAGGAGAAGAAACAGTAGGACCAAGTGATTGCTGAGGAGGTGATTAAGTACCAAGTCTGGGGAGGATTATAATCTCCTTGTTGCCATCTCTCTAACTGACATTCAGAGAAGCGAGTGTCCACCAGGATAGGCAAGTTGATAAAACCCTCCAGACTCGCTGCGATCTCACAGTAAGTTAACTCTTCCTTTATGCGTTCCGCTAGCCCTCTACGGAACACAGCCATAAGGGCGCCATTGTCCCAGGTGGTCTCTTCGCTAGCGTGTGGAATTCTATGGCATAGGATGCTACCGTGCGTTTACCCTGATGTAAATCAAGAATACTGGACTCAGCCGCAGACACTCTGCCAGGAACTTAAAAAATGTTCTCAAAAGTGTTCATGAAAGTGGAATAGTCAGTGAGTATAGGAGACTCCTTCTCAAGCAGAGGTGACAGCCAGGACAATGCTCTGTCCTTTAGCAAGGAGATTATAAATGTCACCTTGGCTTGAGCAGAGGCAAACACAGAAGGTTGATCTTTAAAATGCAACCGGCAGTGGTTGAGGAATCCCCTGCAATCAGAAGGGTTACCATCATACTTCTGAGGAAGAGGAATTTTAGGAGCGGGAGGGTCCAGGAGTCTAGACACAGCAACAGATTCCCTAGCCACAGTCCCTAGGTTACTAGGTGCAGCAGGACTGGACCCATGTGTAGTGGACAAGAAGGCTAACACAGCCATGATAGCATCTAGTTTCTCCTCCAAAGGCTGCACACGGTTGACCTGTTCTCCTAGCAGTTGTCCCTGATGAGAGACTGCCTGCACCAACTCGCGGAGGTCCATCTGGCCCTAGTATACTGTTAGGTCTGCCAGGAAACCCAACCGTCACTCCAGTTTCCTGACCAGTAGCCTTGTTATCCCAGTATCAGGTGGAGGATGGTTGCAATCCTGTAGCCAGAATTATGGGACCTCAATGGTAAGTGCAAACAGACTAAATCAAGGAACAACAAATAAATAAGTGACTCACAGTTAATAGTGGGCGAATTCAGAAGCCAATCAGAAGAAGGGGTGACCCAATGTCGGTCAGGGTAGCAAATCCAGGCGGAAATCCAAGGGGTATACCAGAGATGGTGTCAGGGACAGGCAAGGTTCGGCAATCTAAAAGCGTAATCAGGAGCAAGAAGAGTAAGCAACTAGTAAAACAGTCTGGTACAAAAACAGGATGTGGAACCTATACTAGAGCGGGGACTGAAAGATGAAGAGAGGATTTATAGGTTAACTATCTACAGCTGGCCACTGGGTGCAGCCAGAGTCCAAAATCATAAAGCAGCAGAAAAGCAGGGCTCTACAAAGTTAGAAGTTTCCCAGTGGCACAGGCCGTAGGAAACCCGACTCAAGAACACTAGATCCCATGATCAATTCCCAGACAAGTATTGAGATTGAGAGTATCAAGATGTCAATGAGGTGCAGTTGGTGACGGGTATAAAAAATGTGAGGTGCCCCAAGAGGAATCCATCAGGAGATCAAGGGCAACGTTAAAGTCACCTCCAAGAATAATTGTGCCTTCTGCAAAGGTGGCAAGATCTATCAGGCAGGACTCTAGAAAATTCAATTGCTCAGTCTTAGGTAAATACACGTTTGCTTGTCCACCAATCTTACCCCCAGGAAGAGGTACCTGCCAAATGGTCATCTAGTATCCACAACATAGACCTAGCCAGCACAATGGAAACACCCCATGATTTAGAGTTTCAGAATAACCATGGTAGGCTGTAGGAAACCGAAAGTCCCTCAACTTGGGGGAATGGTGGAGGCAAAGTGTCTTTTTTGGAAGAAAGCAACCTGTGCCTTTATTCTCCACATTTTGCAGAGGACTTGAGAGGACTGGAGAGACTTCCTCTCCAGGACAGGCTTTGAATCCAGGGATATTAATTTCACAGAGCCCATAGAAGATATAGAGAAAAGTGGACCAAATAGACCAAGGGGGAAAAAAAGGTTGGAAGTAGAAGGAAACTCAAGGTGCCAAGCACCAAAACTGCCTGAGGTGGGTGGCAAGCTAGGAGTGTGAGCAGGGACCACCCCTGGCATCCTCCTGAATAAGCAGCAGATGGATCAGGGACAATAATGTGGGGTCTTATGCATTCTTCAATGTGCAGGTAATGATGGAGATTTATGGGGAAGGGTCCCAGGGAAGGAGGTCATCCGTGTATGCCTCCAGCTAGGGTACAAACTACAACAGCACAGGTCAATTAAAGACAGCATGGGTTCATCACTCAAATAGCACCATGAGAGACCCAGGGTATGCTGTTGAGGTTTCAAAGGGAACCGGGTTCTGGGAAGAGAGGGTCAGATAGGGACTAGATGTGAAGTCACCAGTTAGAGGTAAGGAACACTCCCCATAGAGGTAGCGTGAGACCTTTGCAGGAGTAGGTTGTGGGTGAGGCGTTGAGGCCATCATATGGGTCACCATCATATGGGTTTGCTTCTCTGTATATATAGCGGTGAGTCAGTATGCTGCCCGTCCCCAGGATGATGTTATCTTGTGACAAAACACGTAGGGAGAAACAACGTGCTGAAGTCCCGGAAGGGCAGGCTGCTTTATGTGAGCCGGCCGGCTTATTTATGTGTGTTTACACTACTCTTTTGTAAGTACGATCATTTTTTAAATTACCATTAAATGTTAAGGATTTCACAATATGGAAGCCTTATCTTTTTTGGGGTCCTTATATGATCAAGCTTGCCCTTGAGTGGCTGTTGCTCTTCAGCTGCATTTTCCTGAAGGATTAAAGGCCTCTGCTGGGTATAATGCCACAAGCGGAAAATAGCTTCAGTAATAAGTAGCTGGTAGGCGGCCATTTTATGAGGTGGAGGCTTTCTTTCTGGAAATTACACACTATTTTGGTGAACGATAGTGCACCGTGGGATATCTTCAATTTTTTCATCACTGTGTGGACTTTGTTGCAGCATGCTTGCTGCTTGTTTATTTTTACACTTTTATATTCTTTTATTTAGCGCAACTTTATTTTTTGGACTATTTAATTTGACTGTGTATGTCTCACAGAAAAGTAGCACAGTTTTATTTACTATTTCCATCATATCGGTCAAACAAAGAGTTTAAGGCGACCGTCATTAGGGAAGATTGATGACCCCTTGGTGTCTACAGGATGCCATGGTCAGTTGTACCAGGGGGAGGTCTGGGATGGCAAAAGCAGTACTGGTGGTGAGGAATCAAGGTGCCATAAAGCTGGGGCTTTATCAGGTAACAACATAAAATTAAACAAGTGCATTTTGAAAAACATTTTTTAAAACATTTACAAAACCAAACAGGTAAATAACCATGCGTAAGTCTGAGACCCAGAGTACAAACAAGATACAGCAGGCGAGCCGATTGGGGAGCAGTACCCGGGGTGCAGGGTGGCAATACAACTGTGTATTGGGCCCCTAGGCTGAAGAGAGTCCTATGCAGCTTAAGGTAAGCAAACCCTGCTGTAAACTCTGGGGTGACTCCCCACTAGATAGGGAGCTGAGCGAGTCAAAACATGGACAGCCACAGTAAGAGCAAAATAAAGGGAAAAAGGAAACATTTCTGGCCCATTTTGCAACAGAAGTACATGGTGTTGGGTACTCACTGCAAAGCCTCGCTGACTTGGCATCGGCTGGTCTTCAGTTAAGTGAGGTGAAGAAGATCAAACCACACTATCCCTAGGTAGAGGTGAGCAAGTAGGCACTCTGGACTGCCGAGACCTGGATCTATGGCATCTTTGTTGCAAGGTAATTGGAGTCGGGTGAAAGCCGCCATCCTTGGGGAGATCAAGCCTGTCAGGGACCATGATGGGTTTGGCTCTGAGGAAGCTGAAGGGTGGGGAGTTGGTCTAGGGCATGAAACAGGAAAGTCTCTCTTTTTTTCCTCACAAGGATGAAAGGGATAGCCCCATTTGTAGAGGGCATCATGCTTTAGATCAGTGTTTCTCAACTCCAGTCCTCAAGGCATCCCAACAGGTCATGTTTTCAGGATTTCCCTCAGATGAAACGACTGTGGTAATTACTAAGGCAGTGAAACTGATCAAATCACCTGTGCAAAATAATGAAAGCCTGAAAACATTACCTGGAGGGGTGCCTTGAGGACTGGAGTTGAGAAACATTGCTTTAGATGTCAGAGATTGTTGTATCACTACAAGAGTAGCTTCCAGGACTGCTCCCAAGGGGGGTTGGTCTTTAGCTGTGGTGAAGACTCTGTTGGCCATGCAGGGGTAGTGATGGGCAATGGTGAGCACAGGTCCTATATCGGCATGGAGGTCTTGAAGGAGGAAGTCCTGGTGTCTATGGGAGTTACTGGAATAGCTGTGGTCAGCAAAAAAAACTTGTAAGTTGCATTGTAAATATAGCCCTGTCGGAACAGTAGTCTTCTCATGGTCCAGCACATAGAAAGATTGCTGATGGTTCTGACTGCAACATTTCAGAGAGCACGAAGCTCAGCTCAGCTCAGCTGTGTCTTTTCTCCACCGTAGCCTGGACACGTCCCCTCTGAGATTAGTTTTATACTTTCCTCCTGCTAGTTTAAGGTTATGTCCCTGTGATCTTGATCTAGGCTTCATATTTAAAATACTGCCCTCCTGAACCTTATTTGGTCCCTTGATGTATTTAAAGCTTTTTTTTTTCCATAAATGAATTTTATTAAGCACTGAAGGTTCAAGTTATACACAAATAGATCAAATGAAGATTTTAACATAGGTAGATCAGTTTTACATAGGAACATCAGATCATGTTTTCAACAGCAAGTGGTATAAACATTCAAGGTGTAATCTCAAATCACAGCTCGTGGACGTTTAACATCAGGTAAACCTAGAGCGTCTCACGTTGTCCAAGATGGAAAGGTGGCAATCGCCAGGTCAAGTAGGTCTCAGGGCCCACAAAATAGGACCGTGTGCAGAGGCCTTAGAAAGGCTTGAGAGGGTGGTAAGGGGGTGGGGGGCGGTGTAGGAAGAGAGGGGAGAGGAGAAAGAAAAAAAAAAAGGGGGGGGAAGATAGTTCCCGCTCGCTCTCCCCTGTCATCTGCAGTCCCCGACCCTGGAGGGGCCTGTCATCAGGAAAGAGGCGCAAAAGGGTTCAGGAGAGATGCCTGTCTATTTGTTGGGAGAATTATGTTAGATCTAGGTATGTTTGGGTGTGTCTGAACGCCAGCCAGGTGCTCCATGTTTTAGTAAATTTGGTAATGTTGTCCTGAGATACGTGGATCAGCTCCTCGACCTCTGCAATGCGATTCGTACGGAGCCACTCAGCAAGCATGGGCAAGGATGGTGATCGCCAGTGCACTGGTATGCACATTCTCGTGGCATTCACCATGTGCATCGCTACTGATTTGAAATATGTTTTTGTTGGGGATCTTGTTCAAGTGCAGTAAGAATCGACCAGGTGTAAATTCCACTTGTAGGTTCGTAACCTGTTTAATCAAATCATGGACTCCCGTCCAAAATGGAGGAGTGAACAGTCCCACCATATGTGCAGGAATGTCCCCTCCTCCTGGCGGCATCGCCAGCATCTATCTGAGACAGAGGGGTAGAACCTGTGCAGGAGGTCGGGAGTTCTGTACCAACGCGTTTTAAGCTTGTATCCATTCTCCTGGACAGAGACATTTAATGATCCTTTGTGAATATAAAGGTGGATATGGTCCCAATCCTCCCCAACCACCCCCTCCAAAAGGCCTGTTCTACTTTCAATTCCATCTTCGGTTGGGTGGACAGGGAATGTTGGATCGCCGCTATCAGGTGGCTCTGAGGGGTTGTGCGGAAACATAATGATTCAAAGAGGGTCAATGGTCTGGAAAAGTGATCTCTGTATGCCTTATCAGTCAGAAAGTGTTTTAACTGCAAGTATGAACAAAATGGGAAGGAACCTGTGGAACTGAGCTCCGCTATCTCCGACTGCCGCAGGAACCTCCCTCGGTGAAAAAAGTGTTGTGTTCTCATATCCCCATGGGGTCATTCTGTTTTGGCAAACGACCCTGACAGCCCTGGGGGGAAGTCCAGGTTTCCCCTTATAGGGGTGAGCGGGGACCACCTGTTGGAGACGGAGCCAGCGGAGCATTCCTTATCATATACCTGGAGGGTCGCACCTATAAGCGGGTGTGTCTGCACCTCCCCTGAAATGAATTTCTTGTGCAACCATGGCGTGAGTTTCAGGTCTGTTTGAGCTACAAAGTTCTCCAACTGTATCCAGCCTTTGTGTTTAGCATGCACCGACAATCAACTATTCTTGCTAAGTGCGTAGCACAATAATACCTGTGAAGGTCCGGGAGCCCGATACCCCCCAGGGATTTAGGCAAGATAAGCTTCGACCAGGCCAGACGGGCAGGTTTATTAGCCCAGTGGAACTCACGGCACAAAGTTCTGTAGCGTTTGAAGAACGACTTAGGTAATAAAATCTGGATCTTTTGTAGTCTATATAACATACGGGGAAGAATCACCATTTTGATAAGGGCGGCCCTACCAAACCACAAAATTGGGAGTTTATCCCACTTCCGTAGCTCTTTTTGGACCTCCAACAGCCCAGCCTGGAAGTACCTTGGGAACAGCTCCGTGAGTCTACGTGGCACTTGGATTCCTAGATAAGTGATGCTATCCTCCTTCCACTGGAATGGAAAATTCTTCTGACATTGTTGTTTGGTTTCCTCGGGGAGGGAGACGTTTAAAGCGTAGGATTTTGAATAATTCATTTTTAAATTGGAAAGCCGCTTAAAATGTTCCAAGACTGCCAATAAATTGGGCAAAGATGTGTTCGGCGCCGTGAGGAAGAGGAGGACATCATCGGCGAAGGCCGCAAACTTATATTCCCTGTCACGCACCTTAATCCCAGAAATGTTTTGATTGGCTCTAATAGCCCTGAGAAGGGGTTCCAATATGAGAATATATAACAGAGGGCACAGGGCACATCCCTGTCTAGTGCCATTATGGACCGGGAAGGCTTCCGACAGGTGGTCATTGACCCTGACTCGGGCGCACGGGTTGCGGTAGAGAGACATGACACAGGAGCGCATATGCGTCTGAAGTCTCAGGTGTTGTAGGACTGCGTCCATATAGTACCATGCCACCCTGTCGAAAGCCTTCTCTGCATCCATGGCCAGAAAGAATCCCTTCTGTTTTGAGCTAGTGAGCCAATGGTGCAAATTCAGGGCTTTAATGGTGTTGTTCCTGGCTTCCCTGCCCTGGACAAAGCCGACCTGATCCAGTCCTACCCAAGCCGGTAGGTGGAAAGCGAGCCGGATAGCCAGGACCTTGGAGAATAGTTTCACATCAACATTTAGTAAAGAGATGGGTCGATAATTTGCGACATTCACCGGGTCCTTGCCCTCCTTAGGTATCACCGTCACATAAGCTTCTAACAATCTCTGCGAGTCATGGGGAGTAGTGGCCAGGGTATTGAACGACTTCAGGAATCCGGGTGCAAGTTGGTCCAAGAAACTTTTGTAATATTGAACTGGAAACCGTCCGGTTTTGTTATGGTGATGTCTGCCTTGAGCGTCGGTGATGTGATATACGGTGTTTGATAACAGGCGTTGTTGGGCGGCCCTGGGCGAGTAAGCGCCCAGGCTTGTTACCCTGTTCATAGAACAGTTTGTGTGATAGAAAATGCCGGCGCTGTACCCACTTGTGTAGTTCCTCTGTTAGGACCGTTCTCGTCTCTGCTAATTCCTGGGCGGTCTGAGCTGCTAATGAACGTTTATGCTGTCTCTCAAGGGCGTAAATTTTGGCAGAAAGCTCCCGGATCTTAGCGTTGTATTCCTTTTTTTTCTGGCCATAATAGCCAGGAGATGGCCCCTAATGACACACTTGTGTGCCTTCCACTGGATCAGCGGAGACACATCAGGTGTGTCATTGCATGTGAAGAATTCGGTAAGAGTTTGCTTCAACGTTGCTAAGTCCACCGGATCTGAGAGGAGGGACGCGTCCATCCTCCAAATCTTGGTGGAGATAGAACATTCTGGGAAGGAGAGAGTAATAGTGATGGGCTGGTGGTCCGAGAGGACCATAGCCTCAATGGTCGCCTGGTGTAAGCAAGAGAGGTCAGGTTGCGAAAGAAAGAAGTCATTTAATCTAGAGTATCTGCGGTGCAACGCAAAGTAAAAAGTATAATCCCGCTGACATGGGTGCAGTGTCCTCCAAGTATCGTGTAGGGCCAAGGACGCGAGTTGGAGTTTAATCTGCCTCAAAGCTGAATAGGGGAGTGACGACGTGCCTGTGGAAGTGTCCACCAAGGGGTCTAAAGGTACATTTAGGTCTCCTCCTAGGATTAACAACCCTTTTTTAAAGAGAGTTAGTTGAGTTACAACTTCCCTCATGAACGGGACTTGTTTCACATTGGGTCAGTAAATGTTTGCTAATGTGATCGGTTTATCATGCCATGTACCCCTGATAAACAGGTACCTGCCTTCTCTATCTGCCAATTGCTCAGTAGCCGTGAAGTGGCTGTTCCTGGCCAGGAGGATGGAAACCCCTCTAGACTTGGAGTATGGGCAAGGAGCATGAAAGGCGCTGGAGAAGCGAGGGGATCGGAACCGTGGGACCGAACCCTCCTTGAAATGGGTTTCATGTATAAATAGGATCTGGGCCTTTTGCCTTGCTGCTTCCGTCAGGACACTACTTCTCTTTTTGGGGATGTTCAAGACGTTAAAGGAGTAAATTTTTATATCGAGAGGGGGCGTGGAGCATGGTTTAGGGTTTGCCATCTGAGCTTGTCTCCCAGTCGGGGGTCGCATTAGTCAATGTACCCAACAGCGAGGGGAGAGTAACTGGGACGCAAAGAGAAAGAAAAAAAAGGGGGGGGGGAGGGGGTGTAGAGGTGTGGGGTAGGGGTGGGGGGAAAAAGAAAGGGGGGGTGGAGAGGTGGGGTAGAGGGGGGGTGAGTGTAGAGGGGAAGGTGGAGCGCTCGCGCTCAGAAAGAGGGGTCTATGTGGGGGCCGATCCCACCACCAGCCAGATATGGGTAAATGACCGGAGGGGAGAGCAGACCAGCTGGGTCCCCCAAAGGGAATGGGAGATAAGGGATAGCCAGTAAGGGTCCAAGTGGGACCTGCCACTCAGGTGTGGGGGAGGAGGTTAACAACAAACCCAGTTATTACCAGAACCTTCGGAGACACTCACACAGCTTAAGGAAAATAAGGGGCACACTGCAATATAAGTCGACCTTTCAGTCTAGACTGAGATGGGGTCCAGGGCGGGTGTCCCCCCCCCTCCGGAGAAACTTCGCTCCGCTAAAAAAATAGGGGGGGGGGGTCCGCCGTGGAAACCCATCCGGGTCCAATCCCAGGGCCGGTCCCAAGTAGCAACATAAAAGAAGGAAAAATAGGGAATCACCATTAGCATAGCAAAATAACAAAATGTAGGTTAACCCGGGGGGGCGGCCGGTCCAATGAAAACATTGAACCACTCGCCCCCGGGTCAACCCAGCACATGGTTTCTATCGGCAGCGTTTCCAGGCCCGGGGAGGGATCCAGAGGGTGGCACCAGCCTGAGGGCCAGGCTCTCTCCGGGTTCCTCGACCCGTGGACTCGAGAGGCCCCCCCATCCCGGGTCCCCCCAAATGTGGTCAGTCAAACAATATCATTACATGAACATATAACAGAAACACATCCATAATCAGAATACAAAACAAGAAATAAACACTCTCCTGACCCGGGAGTGTTCAGAACCCCCCGCGGAGCAGCCACCTCGGAAAGATAGACTTATCAGAGCTAAGCAGTGTCCGCTCCGCGGCAGGGGTCCCGCACAGCCGGGTCAACCATGCCTCTAGTTGGAGGAAGCTTAAAAAAAAAAAAAAGCTTAAAAAAAAAAAGGGGGAAGAAACCCGAAGTCCTTTTCTCCACTGATGTAAGTGGGGGGATTGGGAGTGGAGTACAGCTGAGTGTAGCACACAGATAGTAGATATCTGAGATATAGGGCTCGAATCCAAGGGAGTCCAAAGGCACATTGTCTGTGTGCTGCACCAGATTGTATATCCCCATGTGATGCACACCTAAAAGATAAACGATCTTCGAGGGTAAATTGGAGGATCTGCAATGTTCAGACATTCCCAGTGGAGATCATAACAAGACTGGGTTTAACGTCAGCCTTAATAAAGGGGATGAGAGAGCAAGGTGGGTGTAAAACGAGCGTTAACAGGGAAAGGTAGCAAAAGCAAGTATACCGATATCAGGCCAATTATGGAAGAAGTGCCAGTCGCAGCTAGTGATCCGTCTTCCGCCTTGCCGAAGATTGTTTCGGTCTCGCAGGTTTCTCAGTGTCAATTGCATTGCATCTGTTGTATCAGGGTTGCCGCGGGAGGAACCCGAGGAGGACCTCCATTGTCTCTGCCTGTTCCTTTGGGATCTGGGGGTACCCTCTTTCTTCAAGGAGATCCAGGGCTCAGGCTGCATGAAAGGGCTAAGCCAGTCAGGTACCGGGATCAGCGGCAGGTTCAAGGTTTCGCAAAACGCTGGTAGATCCATCGGGGTGGGCAGCGTGGTTGATCGGTTGCCCAGAGTGGCTACTAGACAGAAAGGGAATTTCCAGCGGTAAACTATGTTGCGCTCCCTTAATGCTGTAAGTAAAGGGCATAGCTCCCGCTTGTGTTGTAGCGTAATGGCTGACACGTCTTGGAATATCTGCACCTGTCTGCCCTCATGCTGCAAGTGTCCCTGGGTGCGAGCCTGTCTCAGGATCTCCTCTTTCTGTGTATAGCTCACAAAACAGTACACAATGTCCCTGGGGGATCTGTATCCTGGCCCCTGGGCCTCAACGCTCGATAGCATCTCTCCAGCTCAATGGGGCATCGGGCGGTCTGCCTAGGAGGGTGTTACAAATTGCCCAAACTGTTTGCTGGAGATGAGGGCCCTCCACTGACTCCGGGACCCCCCTGAATCTGAGGTTTCCGCCTGCGCCCCCTATTATCCAAATCCTAGATATGGCGATGTATGTCAAGGATATGCTGTGCCTGGGTGCTCACTGCCTGTCGTACCTGTTGGATGGCAGCCGTGTGTGTTGAGGCCGCCACCTCCACGTGCTCCAAGCGAGCGGCAACCGAATGCAGGTCTGACTTGAGCTCCGATATAGCTGCCGTGAGGGTCCCCTTTATGTCAGCCGCCACTGCGTGCAGGTCCACCAGGCTAAGGAATGGAGGGGTCTGTGTCCCATGTGCCGCCCCGCTCACCTGGTGTGCGTACACCGAGGACGGGAATCTGTAGGCCGCTCCTCCATCCGAGGCCTGAGATGAGGCCTGTGTGTCCTGCTGGCTGCTCCTGAACAGTGCGGGAATGGTGCGGCTGAGTTGGGTTCCGGTGTCCGGGTGTCCCCGGCTCACTGAGGAGCTTCTGCCTGCCATTTCTGTGGCTGTGAAGGAGGTCGGCCCGGCTTCTGTAGCTGCCAGTGTGTCCGAGGTAGCTGGAGCGCACGGATCACACGTCCATCTTGGTCCATTGTCAGGCCACGCCCCCGTTTTAATCATGTCTCCCTTTTCCTTTCTTACTTGCACACTACACATATTAAGTTACTGAAGTCTCTCTTAATATGTTTCTTCCCTCAGACTTTTAACCATTTTTGTTGCCCATCAAAATCTTTTTGTAAGTAAGGTCTCAAAAACTGGACAGAGTATTCTAAATGATCTAAATGGTCTAATGACAGGGGAATCAGGACCTCTTTCCTCTTGCTGGTGACCCCTATAGTGATGCTGATAGAAATGTATTTGCTTTTCCTACTGCTGAGCCACAATCTTTGCTCATTTTGCAATCATCTGAAATAAGTACTCCCAAATATTTTTCCTCTGTAATGCTGGCCAACACTGTACCTCCAATATTGTACTCTATCAATGGATTCAAGGAAAGGTGCATTATTTTACAATTAGAAACGTTGAACTGCAGCTTCCACTGTTTTGGCCAATTTTCCAGCAATGCTTGATCATGTTCCATGTTACAGACACCTCCAGGAATATCAACCTTATTGCACACCTTTGTGCCACCAACAAAAAGACAGACCTCATTACATATTACCTAACCTTACCTATTCTGGTACAGAATATATTAGCTAATTTATTTTTTTACCTAAAGCTATTACATTGTGTGTATTTCTGTTTTCGTTGTACTATAGACATAATTCTAGTATCTTTATAAAAGAAACAAATCCCAGAATAAAGATTTCACTTTGGATGAGTTATAAGCTGCCTTAGTATCCAGATGGAAGAACACATTTTGGTTACAATAAAGTTAATGAAAACCAGGTTCTGTTTTACTGTGCTCATTATGATTAAATAACACTGATTTACAATATCCTGTTTAGATTCTTTCACACCTAGGGTTGGTAGAATATAGGTAATAACTGTACCCTGCACAGTCTGACCGTTCAAGCTCCATTCATCTTATCTTAGGGGAGGAGGGATATATAAGAGCAGTTAACACAATTTTTTGGCATCCAATCTAAAAGTATAAATACAAGTGTAGCGCTAACCCACAATACATAAGTAATTTTCCAATAAAGACTTTAAATATAAAATATACATAAATATACAGTATCTTACAAAAGTGAGTACACCCCTCACATTTTTGTAAATATTTTATTATATTTTTTCATGTGACAACACTGAAGAAATGACACTTTGCTACAATGTAAAGTCGTGAGTGTACAACTTGTATAACAGTGTAAATTTGCTGTCCCCTCAAAATAACTCAACACACAGCCATTAATGTCTAAACCACTGGTAACAAAAGTGAGTACACCCCTAAGTGAAAACGTCAAAATTGAGCCCAAAGTGTAAATTTTTTGTATGGCCACCATTATTTTCCAGCACTGCCTTAACCCTCTTGGGCATGGAGTTCACCAGAGCCACTGGAGTCCTCTTCCACTCCTCAATGATGACATCATGGAGCTGGTGGATATTAGAGACCTTGCACTCCTCCACCATCTGTTTGAGGATGCCCCATAGATGCTCATTTAGGTCTGGAGATATGCTTGGCCAGTCCATCACCTTTACCCTCAGCTTCTTTAGCAAGGCATTGGTTATCTTGGAGGTGTGTTTGGGGGTTGTTACCATGTTGGAATACTGTCCTGAGGCCCAGTCTCCGAAGGGGAGGGATCATGCTCTGCTTCAGTATGTCACAGTACATGTTGACATTCATGGTTCCCTCAATGAACTGTAGCTCCCCAGTGCCGGCAGCACTCATGCAGCCCCAGACCATGACACTCCCACCACCATGCTTGACTGTAGGCAAGACACACTTGTCTTTGTACTTCTCTCCTGGTTGCCACCACACACACTTGACTCTATCTGAACCAAATAAGTCTTATCAGACCACAGGACATAATTCCAGTAATCCATGTCCTTAGTCTGCTTGTATTCAGCAAACAGTTTGCAGGCTTTCTTGTGCATCATCTTTAGAAGAGGCTTCCTTCTAGGATGACATCCATGCAGACCAATTTGATGCAATGTGCGGTGTATGGTCTGAGCAATGACAAGCTGACCCCCCCACCCCTTCAACTTCTGTAGCAATGCTGGCAGCACTTATACGTCTATTTCCCAAAGACAACCTCTGGATATGATGCTGAGCACGTGCACTCAACTTCTTTGGTCGACCGTGGAGAGGCCTGTTCTGATTGGAACCTGTCCTGTTAAACCCCTGTATGGTCTTGGCCACCAAGCTGCAGCTCAGTTTCAGGGTCTTGGTAATCTTCGTACAGCCTAGGCCATCTTGATGTAGAGCAACAGTTCTTTTTTTCAGATCCTCAGAGAGTTCTTTGCCATGAAGTGGCATATTGAACTTCCAGCGACCAGTATGAGAGAGTGAGAGTGATAACACCAAACTTAACACACCTGGTCCCCATTCACACCTGAGACCTTGTAACACTAATGAGTCACATGACACCGGGGAGGGAAAATGGCTATGTGGGCCCAATCTGGACATTTTCACTTAGGGGTGTACTCACTTTTGTTTCCAGCGGTTTAGACATTAAGGGCTGTGTGTTGAGTTATTTTGAGAGAACAACACATTTACACTGTTATACAAGCTGTACACTCACTACTTCACTTTGTAGCAAAGTGTAATTTCTTCAGTGACCTAGGCCACACCCCTGACGATGTCAAATATATGACAAAACGCGTTGGAGGGAGCCAAGGACGCGGCACTGGAGTTTGTGTTGAGACACGACGGCCATCTTATTGGTTGGGGGAGCGCTGGTAATTCCTGATAATTATACAGAGGCTTTTATCCATCTACTTAAATGTGAGTGCGGCTTTTACTTTATGTGTCTTAAATGAAATTGATGCCTTTTACTGCACCATGAGGGTATTGTATGCTTATTTCACATGTTAAACTCATAGGGCATGAGGACTATTGAAGTATACATCAGCTGCTGAGTAGCCATGTGGTATCCAGTTGCCGGGTCGATTTGACTGTGGTTGATGACCTATCTTTTGAAAGGTGTGCTTGACCTCTGTGATGGGGGTCCCCTGCATCTGGTAAGGAGTAGTGTGTGAGGCAGTGTTCCTATCTAGCATTTTCCATCGGAATTGGTTCATCCACCTTGGACGGTTGATCTTGTGCCTGCTTGTGGTTGATAAAGGCTCATTGGACCTCTGTGATGGGGGTCAACTTCAGTTGGTAAGCGGCAGTGAGTGAGGGTGCTGTTGACGGGTTCTGCAATATATGACTCTCCATAGGACTTTTTACTAGAGACTTTTTGACTTTATTAACTGGATTATATTTTGAACCATAGTGCTGCACCAGTTTTTATATCCTATATGGTGACTGTATACCCTATCTGGGGCTCTGTATACTGCTATCTGGGACTCTGTATACTGCTATATGGTGACTCTGTATACTGCTATCTGGGGCTCTGTATACTCCTATCTGGGGCTCTGTATACTGCAATATGGTGACTCTGTATACTTCTATATGGGGGCTCTGTATACTGCTATCTGGGGCTCTGTATACTGCCATATGGTGACTCTGTATGCTGCTATATGGGGGCTCTGTATCCTGCTATCTGGGGCTCTGTATACTGTAATGTAACATTAAAAGCAATGCAGATAAAGTTCAAGGAATATTGACATTTCAGTCTCTTTTGTTATAGACACGAGGAACCAATCCACAAGCAATTCTGTGTAGTATATTGCTGACATTATAAGCTCAAAGTGCTTTGCCATTTGTACTATATTCTATGGTACTTAAAATGTAATGTGCACACACAGTGCTGAAAAGGCTAAATTCATAAACAAAATCCAATTTAATAAGTGATACAGTGCGATAGCTTAGTGATTGCAGACCGCTTATCACCATAAAACAAAATACCGTTACACAATAATCATTGTTATGTGACCCATGATACCAAACACGTAATCAAGCTGGCCAATGTACTCATATACAAATTGAGAGAGGGAAATTATAAAAAGCAGGAAGAGAATGCTAGGTTATATACAGTATAAAACAAACATGGGGCTATCAGGGAAAAAAAAGACCTTACTAACTGTATTTCTGTAGGTATCTGAAACACAGATAATACATTGCCAGGGAAAATTTCAATTGTAAAAGAAGCGATTAGCAATAGCAATTCAATATTAACTGCTGTTTTTTTCTTCAGAAATTGTTCAGTAGGGGAATGTACTGAAATTATAAAGAAAATGTGGAATGTTAACTCCTCTGATATCTTCTGTCTGAGGAAAACAATACACAGATTTTGCTCATTTGGCAGTAGAGATATTAATTGATATGACTATACTGTTATTTGATGGTTTGCTATGGGTTACAATACACCATGAATGCTCTTTTTATTGCTTTAGAGAACAAGCCAGGAGCTGAAGCATAATTGTCATTGTAAAGTGCAGAAATATACAGTATCTTACAAAAGTGAGTACACCCCTCAAATTTTTGTAAATATTTTATTATATCTTTTCATGTGACAACACTGAAGAAATGACACTTTGCTACAATGTAAAGTAGTGAGTGTACAGCTTGTATGACAGTGTAAATTTGCTGTCCCCTCAAAATAACTCAACGCACAGCCATTAATGTCTAAACCGCTGGCAACAAAAGTGAGTGCACCCCTAAGTGAAAATGTCCAAATTGGGTCCGGTCACGGAGCTAGTGGATTTTAGAGACCTTGCATTCCTCCACCTTCCGTTTGAGGATGCCCCACAGATGCTCAATAGGTCTGGAGACATGCTTGGCCAGTCCATCACCTTTACCCACAGCTTCTTTAGCAAGGCAGTGGTCATTTTGGAGGTGTGTTTGGGGTTGTTTTCCTGTTGGAATACTGCCCTGGGGCCCAGTCTCTGAAGGGAGGGGATAATGCTCTGCTTCAGTATACTTATACATACTGTACATACCATTCAGTCATTCAGTGCACCCTGTGACTTTTAAACTTTGTAAATTGGTGAAAGGGTCAAAACTCTTGTTTTAGTTTCTGATAAATGCTGGTAAGGGCAGGATGACCTCTCTCCAGCTTTGAGTTCAGGTGGACCATAAGTTCAACAAAAACTCTGCTTACATTTGGGAAAATAGCAAACTCATTTGTTTGATCGCTACCAAAGTAACAAGTTATGAATCATGCTTTTCCTGGCCTTTGAAATGCAGTCAGGTGGCATAGAGGGGTCAACAATATCAGTTTTGCAATGTACCGACCCCTTCCTATAACAAATAAGGGTTCCAAAGAGCCTTTATTCATTGGGTGTTGCAACAAATATGGAGTAGTTAGGGAAAGCTCACAGAAATAACAAACAAATTATGCTAGGCAGTAGGGATGGGCCCGCTGTTCGAGTCAAACGTAAGTTCGACTCGAACATCGGGCGTTAGTCCATTCGTCGAATTTAGAACATTATGGGGCATTCGCATCGACTTCGCCGTCGCAGAGTGCCCCATAATGCATTGCGTGCAGACGGCACGCACAGCTCCTCCCCGTTGGGAGGGCTCCCATGGTCTGCACGCTGTTTGCTTTGACACTTTATTTATATGGCAGGGCGAGGCCACCCCGCAATGTAAGCGAGTGACATCAGAGGGGGTGGGTCACGCGCTTCTTCTTTTTGTCATAAAATTTTGCAAATTAGTAATTTTTCTTTATGAATTTTGGCCAAAATGTATACTGTTACATATCTTTGGTAAAAATAACCCAAATTAGTGTATATTATTTGGTCTGTGTGAAAGTTAGAGAGTCTACAACCTATGGTGCAAATCACTGAAAATTGATCACACCTGATGTACTAACGGCCTATCTCATTTCTTGAGACACTAGTGCCCCGTACACACGGGTCGATGATCGTATACAACTACCGTTGTATGCTAAATCGACCGTTAGTACACGTGATTAGAACAGCCGACGTACGACGGTCGTACAACAGAAGTTGTATGAGCAGACTAGAAAACTTGGTAGTACCAACAAGCGGTCATACGACCGTTGTATTGTGTGTACAGAGAAGTTGGTCCAACAAGTTGTATTGTCCAAAACACGCATGCTCAGAAGTCAGGAATGGCCAGACGCTAATTACATGCTCCTGAACTTTCTCTTTATACGTTCATAACACGTCACTACGTTCGGCTTGGCCGTACGATCGCTTAGTGCATGTCTTTACGCAAGATACAACAGCCAACATACGATTTGAGCCGTTTGGTCATACGATCGTCGACCCATGTGTACGAGGCTTAACAAGCCAGCAAAGTACAAATACCCCCCAAATGACCCCTTTTGGGAAAGTAGACAGCCCAAGGTATCTAGTAAGAGGCATGGTGAGTTTTATGAAATTGTCATTTTTTCCCACAATTCTTTGAAAAATTAAGATTTTTTTTATCCCACAAAATTGTCATTGTAACAGGTTATTTCTCTCATATTGGATATGCATACCTCAAATTACACCCAAAAACACATTCTACTACTCCTCCTGAGTATGGTGACACCACACGTGTGGGACATTTTTACAGCCTGGCTACATAGAGAGGCCCAATATTGAACTAGCACATTCAGGTGTTTTAGAAGCATAAATTACACATCTCATTTCTCAACTACCTATTACACTTCTGAAGCCTCTGTAGCACCAGGACAGTGGAAACACCCAGAAAATGACCCCATTTTGGAAAGCAAACACCCCAACGTATAATCTATGAGGCATAATAAGTCTTTTGAACAATTCATATTTTTTCAGAGGTTTTTGGAAAGTTTGGGAAAAAAATGAAAACTAATTTTTTTACACAAAGTTGATCATTCATAAGATATTTCCAACACATAGCATGTACATAGCAAAAATGACACCCCAAAATACATTCTGCTACTCCTCCTGAGTATGGGGTTACCACATGTGGGAGACTTATACACAGCCTGGCCACATACAGAGGCCCAACATTGAACTAGCACCTTCAGGCGTTTTAGAAGCATAAATGACACATCTCATTTCTTAACCACTTATTACACTTCTGAAGGCCCTGGAGCACCAGGACAATGGAAACACAAACAAAATGACCCCATTTTGGAAAGCTAACAATCCAACATATAATCTATGAGGCATAATGAGTCTTTTGAACAGTTCATTTTTTTCCAGAAGTTTTTGGAAAATGTGGGAAAAAAATGAAAACGCATTTTTTTTACACATAGTTGTCCATTTGTAAGATATTTCCAACACATAGCATGTACATAGCTAAAATGACACCCCAAAATACATTCTGCTACTCCTCCTGAGTATGGCGATATCACATGTGTGAGACTTTTACACATCCTGGCCACATACAGAGGCCCAACATTGAACTAGCACCTTCAGGCGTTTTAGAAGCGTAAATTACACATCTCATTTCTCAACTACCTATTATACTTCTGAAGGCCCTGGAGCACCAGGACAATGGAAACACCAACAAAATGACCCCATTTTGGAAAGCTAACACCCAAACATATCATCTAGGAGGCAAAATTAGTCTTTTGAATGGTTCATTTTTTTCCAGAAGTTTTTGGAAAATGTGGGAAAAAAATTAAAGTGCATTTTTTTTACACAATGTTGTCCATTTATAAGATATTTTTAACACATAGCATGTACACAGCAAAAATGGCACCCCAAAATACATTCTGCTACTCCTGAGTATGGCAATACCACATGTGTGAGACTTTTACACAGCCTGGCTACATACAGAGGCCCATCATGCATGGAACACTGTCAGGTGTTCTAAGGACACATAGCATGCACATACAAAGAATTACACCCCAAAATACATTCTGCTGAGTAAAGGGTAAACAAAATATTACCTGTGGTTTTAGTAGAGCAGCTGTCCACAGGAGGATAGCACTGGTCCAGGCAGCAGGCAGGGACTTGGTCAGCTACAGTGAACCCAATTGTCCAGGCAATCGTCAGCGAACGCAATTGTCCAGGCAACAGGCAGGAATACTGTCCATAGTACAGGCAACAGGCAGGGATACTGTCCATATACAGTCCAGGGTCAGTGCAGGCAGAGATATTGTCAACAGTGCCAAAATATTGGTCCTGGTAGTAGGACAGCGAATGCAATTGTCCAGGCAACAGGCATGAATACTGTCCAGAATCGGTAGGCAGAAGCGTGGTCGAATAACAAGCCAGGGTCAGTTCCGGAGCAAGCAATGGCATAAGGGGTGTGAACTGGAATGGGAACTGAAGATTAATAATCACTAATAATTGACTAAAGTGTGATAACGGCGGAAGCAGTCACCTATGCAGAGACCTGGTTGGGAAGGGCATTGGGCACAATAATAACTGGTGTCTCTTCTAACTCCTCCACTGGAGCACACCCAGCATCTTTTCTGGCATTTGTGGCCTGTTGGTCTGGGAGGTATTCTATCTTAGAAATGGCGCTCGGAGAGTCTGCTGCACACATCGGATGTAATGTTTTCTGGTGGGCCGTTCGGGTATAGAAGTTTGGTGATGATATCCTCCTGGTAGCAAATGACGGGTTTGGGGTTCTCAGTGGAATTGCCGTATAGTACATAGGTGTTGTACATGACCAAATGAAAAAAATAGAGTGCAATTTTTTTATACCAGTGGTATATTCTTCGGGTAGCTAGATAGGGTTCCATCATTTGGTCCCTTAAATCGTCTCCCCCCCATATACAAGTTGTATTTGTGGACACAGCTTGGTTTTTGTATTCCTTCTGGGGATCTCCACAAATTAATTGTTATGTATAGACGACAACACATACACATCCCTTATGTCCCTCCACTTCACAGCCAGAATTTCCTCATTCCGCAGACTCGCCGTCTTTCCTTTTCTAAGCTTCATGTTGACGAGTCTTTGAGGAAAGCCCATCCTGTTTTTCCTGACTGTGCCACATGCTGGCATACTCTTCCTGTTAAAGTTATGGAACAGGAGTAAATTTGTATAAAAGTTATCGACATACATGTGGTAGCCTTTCTCCAGGAGCGGGTAAATGAGTTCCCAAACTACTTTCCCGCTTGAGCCTAAATAGTCTGGGCAATTAGGGGGATGCAGCTCCCAGTCCTTCCCTTCGTACACTATAAAGGCGTAAATGTACCCTGTGGCTTGGTCTTACAATTTATAGACTTTCACCCCATAGCGAGCTCTTTTACTGGGGATAAATTGTTTTGGGCAAATTTGATAAAGACGGTCATAATTTGGGGCATTTCAGGGAGGGCACTAGGCATTATCATTGAAATGGAGAAATCTTGTGGTCATGAGATATCTTGTCCTGGGCATTATCGTTGAGAAGACTGGCATGTGGTAGATGGGGTGGGCGGACCAATAGGAGCGCAGTTCATTTTTTTTGTTAAGTCCTATGCAGAAGCTGATGCCCAAAAAACTTTTAAACTCCTCCACCATTACGTCTCTCCACTCAAAGGGACGGGCATAATAGGAGGTTGGATTATTTTTGATGAATTGATGTGCATATAGGTTGCATTGGGCCACAATTGATGTTAGCATGTCCTCCGTGAAAACCGAATCAAAGAAATTGATGGGTAAGAAATTTTCTGTGTCCACCTGGACTCCTGGCTGGGCAGTGAAAGGGGGAATCCTAGCTTCTCCTGAATTAGGAGGAAGCCACAAGGGGTGCTGAAGTGAGTAGGGAAGGCCGGCATGAGACCTAACCCTTTGGGGCTGAGGTGACACCCCACTGATATTTGGCCTTTCTTGCTGAGGTACAGCAGTGCTGGTGGATGGCACTGGGGTGCTGGTGGATGGCACAGGGGTGCTGGTGGATGGCACTGGGTTGCTGAAAGATGGCACAGTGGTGCTGGTGATTGGTATCGCCTCTTCACCATCACTCCTTCGTCTGGCGGGCGGACAGTATTCCTCGTCTGAATCCGTCTGTGATTCACTACTTGAGACTGGCTCATAGCTCAGACTCAGATTCAGAGGAACCTGCAGGAGAGAGCTCCCCGTTGCTCTCGTCGGCCATAAGAATATTGTAGGCCACCTCAGCAGAAAAAGATCTTTTTGCCATTGTTGACGTGCAGAACTAACTGGCACTGATGACATGGATGGCACTTATGAGGTGACACTGACGGGCACTTATGGCACTGATGACACTGATGACAGGTGGCACTGATGTCAGGTGGCACTAATGGCAGGTCAGGTGGCAGTGATGACACGTGACACTGATAATTGATGGCACTGATGACACGTGACACTGATTGATGGCACTGATGACAGATGGCACTGGTATGTGGCACTAATAACAGGTCAGGGGGCACTGGTGACAAATAACACTGATTGATGGCACTGATGACAGGTCAGGTGGCACTGACACGTGGCACTGATGACAGGTCAGGTGGCACTGACATGTGGCACTGATGACAGGTTAGGGGGCACTGGTGACAAATAACACTGATTGATGGCACTGATGACAGGTCAGGTGGCACTGACACGTGGCACTGATGACAGGTCAGGTGGCACTGACATGTGGCACTGATGACAGGTCAGGTGGCACTGATGACAGGTCAGGTGGCACTGATAATATGTGGCACTTATGTCATGGCAGGTGGCACTGGTGACACGTAACACTGATTGATGGCATTGATGACAGGTGGCACTGACACGTGGCACTGATGGCAGGTCAGGTGACACTGACATGTGGCACTGATGACAGGTCAGATGTCACTGATGACAGGTCAGATGTCACTGATGACACGTGGCACTGATGGCACTGACACATGGCACTGATGATATGTGGCACTGATGATATGTGGTGCTGACAGGTGGCATTGATGATATGTGGCACTGACAGGTGGCACTGATGATATGTGACACTGACAGGTGACACTGATGATATGTGGCACTGACAGGTGGCACTGATATGTGGAACTGATAGGTGGCACTGATGACAGATGGTGGCACTATGATGGGCAGTATTTGGGCACAATAGGAATCAATCAACACTTACTGAAACACGCAGCACAGATTGCTGTCTCTCTCTCTCCTCACATACAGGTGTCTGTGTGAAGAGAGAAAGCCGGCAACTAGAGATGATCTCATATATTTACATTTGAGATCATCTCTCATTGGACACGCCAATCACGTGGTAAATGGCCACTGTGATTGGCCATTCACCATGATCTGTGATTAGCTGTGTCCAATCTTCCTCGCTGCGCGCCCATGATTGCGGGCGGGGAGTGCGCAAAGGGGCGGACGTCCATGGACCTCTCCCCGGCAATTGAGAACCGTCTTTCGGCTATAGCACGGATCTGTAGTGGTTAACGGTGTTCGAATGTTCGCACAAATTTTTTGCCTGTTCGGATGTTATGGTGCAAACCGAAACGGGGTGGGTGTTCGGCCCATCCCTACTAGGCAGGCAGGTTCCATCCTTAATTCATAGGGACCAGTCTGGTTTCCCCAAGGGGAGACAAACAGTCGATGCTACCAATCCTTTATTCAATATTATACACTTCAGGGATAGGACTAAAATGCCTTCTCTGCTTCTGTATTTAGATGAAGAGAAGACAATCAATAGGGTCCATCAGCACTATTGGATTGATTTATTAAAGGCAAATAGACTGCGCACTTTATGAAGTGAAGGTTTACCTCATTTACTAAGCTCTGGGGCAACTGCACTTTGCAAAGTGCAGAGCCTATTTGCCTTTAGTAAATCAACCCCTATCTTACTTTGGTTAGGTTTGGTTTTCAGGGGCAGATCCTCTCAGCCATTCAAGTCCTTTACATGTGGCCTTCAGACCAAGTATATACCATTTCAGATTATGAATGAAACCAGACAAGGGTGCCCTCTTTCCCCTTTAGTTAATTTATTGATGGACCCATTGGCAGAGTACATTAGAACTCATATAGACATAATGGTTTTTCGGATTGGCCCTAGGGAACATAAAATCATTCTTTTCATTTATGATGTGATCCTCATGTTGACAACCCGAGAACTTCTGGCTGTGGTACAGGATACTCTAAACAGACTTAATTCTATTACGTATTACAAGGTCAATGCTAAAAAATCTAATGTTCTCTATTTGGGTTTAGAGAAGTCTACTAAATTGTTACTGCAAAGCCAATGCCCGTATACAGGGGCAGATACAGCTATCTCATACCTAGGAGTGACTCTGACTGACCCTACTGATCACCTATTTAAAGTAATTAAATTCCATCCTTGCTCATGTAGCGCCCCCATAGTATAGGTGCGTTTTTCTAGCAGGGTTTGCTAGGTGAGGTAAAATTTAGCCAGGCCTGACTGTAGGTGCAGGCCTGAATGTTTTGATCTGGGCCGGGAGGAGAGGCTCAGGGAGGATTGAGTGGACTTGACGGATGAGGTCACCAGTGCCTCACACTTCTTTCTAGAAACCTGGGGAGGGTTTCTGGTCTGAGAGCTGGGAGATATGTGGCACCATCTGGAGTATTCTAGGGAGCCCTGACCAATCCCCAAGCGAGATTGGCGGGGGGCAGGCCTCCTTAAATACTCTGAGTTAGCTCAATCTGGGGTAGAAGTGTCAGATGGAAGTCTGGAGATATATCAGAGGTTCTGTGGAGGCCCCTACCCGGGAGGTCGCCCCCGTCTGGGGAGGGTGACCTAGGGGCCTGGAGGTTTGGGTGCAGCCAGGAAGTTGGGATTTCTTGGAGTCGCACAGGGAACAGAACAGCAGAGGTGATACTTAGTGAGAGACTTTAAAGAGATCCACCAGTTTGGTGAGTGACTGTCCCTGGGAACTGCAAGAGAAAGTGCTGAAGCAGGCTGGGAGAGGAATAGTGGACAGTCTGTGGGAGCCTTGGTAGCCAGTTCAGGGAAAGGAGAGTCACTGAGGAAAAGCAGGTCGGTGTGACCTGGAAGAAGGATGGGCTGGAAGTTGTAGCCCATCAAAGGCCCGGCTAGCATTCAAGAGTGTATATGGACTTTATGTACTACAATTCTTTGGGCATAGTCATCCTTACCCCCATCCAAGTTATTTCCCCTAAATAAAACAAAAAAAACAAGAGCTGGCCTGGTCAGTGTCTACAGATGTGTGAGATATGGTATGATTGAGGGCAGCTATAAGGTGTACCACTACTACCAACCACTCTCAAGGGAGTACACGGCTACAGACAAAATGCAGAATTATTTGAAACAACTCTCTAAACATGAATTGTCATGGTCTGTCAGACTAGCTGCCTTCAAAATGCAAATCCTTCCACAGTCATTGTACACCCTCCAGGAATTTCATCTTCCTAATTCAGAATACATTTATATTCAAATTTTGCATTGTCTTATACATAATGCTAATGTAAGGGGTCTATTGCCCTGCAATGCCTGGAAATATTTTTATGTTGATTGTAGCACCGTGAGAGGCATAACGCTATTTATTTTATGCTCTCTTTGCAGATAAATCTTCTTTTTCAAAATCACCTCTTTTGAGAAGTGGGAAGCTAAACTGGGAGTCCAGTATTCCATTTCACAGTGGTCTACTGCTCAAAAAACAGGGCTGCATGCTGTGCTAACTTATGGGAAATTACTCAGATGATCACCTTAAGGTGACATTTAATACCCTTTTGACTATCTAGATTTAGTGCTAATACATTGTACATCTCCAGATTGTTGGAGGGTGCTGCCAAATAGGCAGCATCTATCATTTTCTTTGGTCATGCAGACACCTTACAAGCTATTGGAATACAATTTTCCAGATAGCTTCAGAGGTGATGGCTTACCCTTTGATCCGATCTCCAGGAGAACTGAATTTATTCCTTATCTGAATATCTATCTATCTATCTATCTTTTTTTTTTTACACCAGAAGAAAGTATACAGTGCATGTTCCATAAACACTCAAAAAAGAATACAAATCTGTAATGTACAAAACAGTAGAAAACAAATAGGTAATTACAGCTTTTGACTACATAGAGCTCACTAAAGAGAACATACAGCCCCATCTAGTAGCTGAAAACAGAAATGACAGTGCCAATAGAGCATTAATACTGCACACTCCAAAGTCAGATAGTAATAACCAGCTTTGAGTAAACAACAGTATTGTACACCAATATCCTATTTATAATCAGGTCTATCGGGGCCAAGCCTGGTGCATCAAGCCAACCCCCCCAAACCCTCTCACTAGCAGGGCATCCATGGTGCTGGTAAATAACCTTTTAATATCTTAAAGTAGTAACCATATGTTTTAGCCATTCCTTAAGGGATAGAGGGGAAGTACTTTTCCCGTGGAGGAGGATAATTTTACATGCCTGAAACAAGGCTCTGGAAACAGCTTCCTTAGCAAAGGCATCTGGAATAATATCAAAAACACCCAGAAGACAGCACCTGGGGTCAGAAGGGATGTCTGTTTGGAATACTCTATTGACCGTTGCAAGAACAGATGTCCAATATCTGTGTAACTTGGGACATCTCCCCAGTATCCCCATGATCTTTGCTACATTTTGGACAAACTGGTTCTGACAAAAGCCCCATTTTATACAATTTCACTGGGGTACAATAAATTAGCAATAAAAGGTACAATTAAAATAAATGCTGAGAATTATTAAGAGAACTAGCCTGTTTTGGACACCCCAGCCCTCCAAAAAGTGTACCTGTCACCATCTATTACTATCACAAGGGATGTTTACATTCCTTGTGATAGCTATAAAAGTGATCAGAATTTTTTTTTCAAAGGAACAGTGTTAAAAATAAATAAATAAGAAAAAATAAATTAAAAAAAATTTAAAGCGCCACCGTCCCTGTGAGCTCGCGCAGCAAAGAAAACGCATACGTAAGTCGCGCCCGCACATGAAAGCGGTGTTCAAACCACACATGTGAGGTATCGCTGCGATCGCCAGAGTGTGAGCAATAATTCTAGCAAAAGACCTCCTCTACACCTCTAACATGGTAACTGATAAAAAATTTTAAAGCGTCACCAATGGAAATTTTTAAGTACTGGACTCTGTCGCCATTCCGTGAGTGTGCGCAATTTTCATCCGTGTCATGTATGGTATCTATTTACTCGGTGTAACATCCTCTTTCACAATATACAAAAAAAAATGGGCTAACTTTACTGTTGTCTTATTTTTTACCTCAAAAAAGTGAAATTTTTCCAAAAAAATTGTGCACGAAAGACTGCTGCGCAAATAGCGTGTGACAAAAAGTATTGCAACGATCACCATTTTATTCTCTAGCATGTTTGAAAAAAATATATATATAATGTTTGGGGGTTCTAAGTAATTTTCTAGCAAAAAAAAATGTTTTTAGCTTGTAACCAACAAACGTAAAAAAGGGGCCCGGTAGGTAAGTGGTTAATCACCACTGGGTTTTTTATTTTTTGCGCTATAATTAAAAAAAGCCCGAAAATTTTGAAAAAAAATAATTTTTCTTCGTTTCTGTTATAAAATTTTGCAAATTAGTAATTTTTCTTCATAAATTGTGGGCAAAATTTATACTGCTACATACAGTGGGGCAAAAAAGTATTTAGTCAGCCACCAATTGTGCAAGTTCTCCCACTTAAAAAGATGAGAGAGGCCTGTAATTTTCATCATAGGTACACTTCAACTGTGAGAGACAGAATGAGAAAAAAAAATCC
>BLSH010135735.1:421004-432504 GCA_018402905.1 Glandirana rugosa
TTCATCTTAACATGCACTGTGACTTCCACGCAACCCTATCCATCCTACTCTCGGTGACTCTCCGTGACTGGGCTCTTCAGTGGCTCTCATCCTACCTATCCCAACGCACCTTCAGTGTCACGTACAATTCTACTTCCTCCTCTCCTCTTCCTTTCTCTGTCGGGGTCCCCCAAGGTTCTGTTCTTGTACCTCTCTTATTTTCAATATACACCTCTTCCCTGAGTCAGCTGATAGCCTCCCACGGCTTTCAATATCATTTCCACGCTGATGACACCCAAATCTACCTCTCCACAACTCACTCCATCAATCTCCCCACACATCACTAACTTAATTAAAAGACATATCTGCCTGGATGTCACACCACTTCCTCAAACTCAACTTTTCTAAAACTGAACTCAACTCTCCTTTTGGCCCCACATCCAATCACTTTTCAAAGCTTGCCGCCTCAACCTTCGTAACATCTCTAAACTGCGTCCCTTTCTAAGGAATGAAACCACAAAGCTACTGATTCACTCCCTGATTATCTCGACTACTGCAACTCCCCCCTCATTGGCCTATCCCCCTTTCAATAAATGATAATTGCTGCGCTAGGTAAGAACATAAAGTAGCACAAGCCGCTAGCACAGTATTGTAGAACAAACAATAAATAAATAATATAATAGTGGTGCAGCGCTAAAATCAAAGTCCCAAGAGTAAAAAGTCCATCAGGAGAGAGTGAATGGAAAAATCCTCTTGAAATCATGCTCAGATAAGTGAGAAGACTTTCACCAACACCCTCACACACTGCCTCTTACCAGATTGATGTGACCCCCACAACAGAGGTGTAATGAGCCTTATATATAGAAATCCTGAAATCAGACAGGGCAAGAAGATCCCCACAATAGAGATGTTGTGCTGATAAACCGTTCCGCTCACTCCCACCGCCAATGTCACTTCATTCAAATTAGCATTACCATGTAAGGCAAAACAACACTCAGATACCGCCTACAATACTGGACAGTGAGAATAATAGAAAAGGTGAGAAATCAAATGTGTCTCTCTTTAAGAATTGCACTTTTTTCCCCCAATCTCTTCAGCTCCAAACACCAATTCTTAGATGTGATAGCTGCATTAGTTCTTTCCCTTGTTTTCTCCTAGCGATCCTGCTTTTCAATAGAACAAGCCGTCTCAGGGGCTGCCATGTTGCTATGTGGAAAGTTCTAGAAGTTCAGTCAGCAATGCTGAGTGACTGCAGCTCCTGTAGAACTACAAGTGTCAGCGTGTCCCCAGGAGGCCGCAGAGACACCCAATGAGTTGCCTCAGCCCTCCTCCCATATTCATATCCAGGACTTCTCCCGAGCCTCTCCCATCCTCTGACATTCCCTACCCCAATCTGTCAGACTGTCTCCAAATCTATCCACTTTCAGGCGATCTCTGAAAACGTTTCTCTTCAGAGAAGCCTATCCTGCCTCCACCTAACAACTGCAATTTTATTTTCTTCATCAGCTCATCCCCCACAGTTATTACCCTTTCTTATCACTTGACCCTCTCTTCTAGATTGTAAGCTCTAATGAGCAGGGCCCTCTGATTCCTCCTGTATTGAATTGTATTGTAATTGTACTGTCTTCCCTAATGTTGCAAAGTGCTGCGCAAACTGTCGGCGCTATATAAATCCTGTATAATAATAATAATCTCTCTCCTATCCCCTTGCCGATAGGCGCAATCTGCAACCCATAGCCACACATCTACAACTCCACAAAATTCTTTACTATTGGGGTTTCCGTTTCGCCTGAGTGTCATGAAGGATGGAACACAGCATGCTCTGCGAGATTTGATTGAAGGTGAAGCTTTCCTTAAGGGCCTGGGGCTATCACCTCTACCAAGGGAGGATCTACTCCCACTGCCCTCTACTTCCAGGGCCCCTTCTGCACCATCTAGGCTCTGGACCCCTACCAAGCGAACAACAAAGAAGGCCTCCTCTACTCCCTAACATTCTATGCCTCAAGGCTCCAGCCGTAACAGATACCCAACCTGATCTCCCTGTGATTGTCTTCCAGGTTCCTAGTATGGCTTTGCCGCCACTCTATTGAGTCCTACATGGAACCATTAAATCATTCCATCATTTCACCATTTCATCACTTCATGGGTTATATTTTTGTTCTCTCAACCTTTATGAGATATAACTTTTCACTTTGTGTTACAGCCCAGAAGTTGAAGTGACGTTTGTTTTCATCTATTCCGTCCCACTAGAAATCTAGTTTTGATTAAACGCGCCTGTCCTCTCCAGATTGAGTCCACTCATTTAGAACTTCATGGTCACTATGCGATTTTGGAATGTAAATTTATGTCCTCTACTCTCACGCTAATGAATGTCTATACTCCTAATTCAGGTCAGATAAAATTTCTCACTGAGGTATTTGAGATGTTACAAAAATATTCTCATCATTTTCTTATTATTGGAGATGACTTTAATGTAGCTTATTCTCCCTCAAAAGATAGAAGATCTCTGTTTCACACTAACCCCCCTCTTAGACGAAGGCTTTAGCAACTTCCTTTTGAAAATTGATTTGTTTCAGTCACCTGTTTGACTCTTGGAGAGTTCTCATTCTACTCTCCTCCACACAAGATGTTCTCGAGATTAGATTTTTTTTGTTTCAGGCCCTCTTTTGAATAGCGTGGTGTCTTCTGAACTGGGTTCCATAACCTGGTTGGATCATGCCTCACTATCCCTAGATTTATCACTCTCTAAATCCTTTCCTAAAACCTGCTAGTGGAGACTAAACAAATCCCTTCTAAACCAGCTGGACACTAAAGAAAAACTATCTCAGACCCTAATTAAATTTTTCCAGTTTATCACTGGCTCAGTGGAGGGGACGTACACCCATGGGAGGCTCACAAGACCTTCTTTCAGGGGCAATGTATATCTGAGGAATCTCGCTTAAAAAGGAATGCAGCAGCCCAAAAAACATCCCTCTTAACCAAACTACACTCTGCAGAACGCCTCCTCATGTCCTCCCCTACAGTGGCACGCCTCCGAGCAGTGACCTTGCATGAGCAACTCAAATCCATAGCTACGTCCGCTACCGCCAAGTGGGCGAAACTAAAGTTTTATGAATATTCTAACAAGCCCCATAGGATGCTGGTCTCTAAACTCAATCCACGCCCCTTTCATTCCTACCCTGATTTTTTTATTACAGCCTAATGGTAAACCTATCCATTCTCCCCAGTCTATGGTTGGGGTGTTTGGAAAGTTTTATAGAAAACTTTATAATTGTTTAACACCATGCCTTCACCCACCCTTTAACCAAGAGGAATTTGACTGCTTCCTAGCATACATTCACTTACCTAGGGTATCTACCTCAGATCTGCAAAAACTGAACACACCTATCACAGTAGAGGAACTTTCTTCTATTATTGTAGGTAACTGGAGGGAGGTAGGGAAAATCAAAGGGAAGGGAAGGAAGGGGAGGAATGGAAATAGGAAAGGAATGGAGGAAGGTGATGGGACTATAACGGTGCAAAGATATGTCCAAAGATGCGGAAATAATAAAATATATAAATGTATTCAGTATGCATATATAAAAAGAAACACTATGTAGTGCTTCAATAGCATTTTAAAGCAACAAGGGACAACAAAGCAGACCATTTACATATCAATAAACAGTGTGGTTGGTTTTGGTAGTTACAACGGTCATTGGTCTGTATAGACGTCCAACATGTTTATTCTATTGTTAAATTACTCCCTAATCATAAATCCCCTGGCATTGACGGGCTTCCTTATTCATACTTCAAAACCTACCTCCATATCCTGGCTTCTCATATGTTGTCTCTTTTTAATTCTCTACTTGCTGGTCAAATACCCCATTCCTCTTTCACTCATTCTTTTATTTCAGTAATACCAAAACCAGGCAAAGATGCCTCCCTCCCTGATAATTATAGGCCGATAGCTCAAAATGATTGATAAGGACCAGGTGGGTTTTGTCCCAGCAAGGCATGCAGGAGACACTACTAGATGTACCATCAACCTTATAGATATGTTAAACAGAGTATGCCATATTGCACTAATCCTTAGTTTAGATGCTCAGCATTCGGTTACGTTCGCCTTATATGTTTGCCGCTTGTCTCATTTTGGATTTAGGGGCCCTTTTATTTCGACCCTGGAGGCCCTTTACTCGAACCCCTCTGCCTGAGTTCGGATGTCTTTCTTTCTGTCGCCAACCTTCACAATGTTCAATGGCACTAGACAGGGGTGCCCACTGTCCCCAATACTTTTTATTCTATGTTTGGAACCTTTGGCAGCTGCCGTACGCGCACATCCGGACATCTGGGGGAAATATAAACTCTCCCTTTTTGCAGACGACATTTTGCTGACCCTAACTCAACCTCATCTATCCCTCCCATCCCTTTATGGTTTATTGACCTACTTTAGCCTCCTATCCGGGTATAAAATAAATACCTCTAAGACAGAAGCCTTATCTATTCATATTCCCCCTGAAGTTCTCACCAAGTCATATCCATATCACTAGTGTTCCCATTCCCTTAAGTATTTAGGTGTGCAGATTACTCCTGATTACTCGTCCTTATATTTTGCAAATTATGTACCTTTATTCAAAGACATTAATGACACATCAGGTATTAAGTTCTGTGGTCTTCTCCCCCAGGCCAACCTGATGTTCATAAATATTATCTTGCATCCCGCCTTCAGACGGTCCTGTCCTGGTCCTCCCAGGCGACTTCGAGTAGATGGTCGGAAATTGAAATGGGATCACTATACCTGCCCATCCCTGTTCTCTAATATCTGGCCTCTATGCCCTTTACTCTGAAGATTTGGCGTACCTGCATCCCCAGGTTCTCTCTCTCTTCGCCATGCCCCCTCTGTCCAATATACTCTTCAATCCCGATATCCCCGATTGTTTATCTTTTGCTCGAGTATCACCCTGGGCCGATGCTGGTTTGTTCCAACTACACCAATTAGTTCATCCTGTCACTCGCAGATTTCATATATTTAAAGATCTCCAGACTAAATAATATATCCCCACACATTTGTTCTATTTCTATCTGCAAATTAAATATTACCTCTCCATATTGTCTCCCTCCCTTATATTATGTAAACCTACTGCCTTTAAACCTATCTGTGCTCAAGGCCCCCACCAGATGCATTTGATCTCTTTGATTTATAAATTACTTCACAATACCACCTCAATTTCCGTGGACCATCATGCTTATATGTGTGTGAATGGTCTTCTAATCTTCAAAGCCCCATCACCCTTCCCTGTTGGAAAAAAATATGGACACCCGCTTCTAAAATATCCAGATACGTGAGAGACGGCTTAAAAACCCTTATGTTATGGTATAGAACCCCTGAAGTGTTACATTGTCAAGATCGCTCTCTCTCTCTCCCTTATGTTGGCATTGTGGTAAGGATAGATGCACACACCTCCATATCTTTTGGCAATGTGAGATTATTGTGCCTTATTGGTCTATGGTAATGTCCCTGATCCAGCGAGTGCTAGATCACTCTTTATCAATGGATCCACTACATTGCCTCTTGGGTCTCCCTTTTCCTGGTATTGATTAAGCTATGAATAAGCTGGCTTCTTTTATTTTATTGGTGGTCAAAAGAACTATCCCACTACATTGGTTATCTAACAGCCCCCACTCAAGCTGGATTTCTAAAGGCACTTTTGGAAATACGTAGAATAGAATATTTGACAGCTCAGGTGGGAGATGCGGTATCTCCGTTCAACAAGATATGGGAACCTTGGGACTCCTCAGAATTTCGGTACCCCACCTGGTCTCGAATGACAGAGACAGATGGGAAATGCCAGCCTTAAGTATTTTTTTTTTGGTTCTATGTGCCTTCTTTCTGATTTTTTATATTTTGATCCCTGGTGTGTTCTACATATAGATTATAGCATGTGTTGCAATTACATTTCATTTCTTTTTCTTTTCTTCAGTTCCCTTTGCTTTGAGCATGGTATTTGTTACAATGTATAATTGTTGTACAACCCACTAAACGTATCGCTACCACTTTTGGTATTATCCCCACTAGTGGTGTTTTCTATGTACAATTGCCCTTTTGTATTTTGATAAAACCTTAATAAAAACACAATTAAAAAAAACTGAAAACAAGACATACGAAACTTAGCAGGAATGGTGGAAACCCCCTCTATAGATATTGGCCATACAGATTAACTTCAATTGCAATAATTCCAGCAATATGTGATTTCACATGTAATACACATCTAAAGGAGAATAAGACATACATTTTTTTATCTGCTGTTCAGGCTGGAGCGGGAGAGATTTAATGAAAGTGGACTACATAGAATGAACTAAACATTGTGCACATGCACGCTTTACAGTTATAAGAATTTCCCCTCACTGTCTGTGTTGTGCTCAGTAGTGTGGCTGCAGAATGAGGGGGTGTGATTTACGTTGAAGTGGGCGAGTTCACATTTAACATATACAGGCCTAGTGTACCCGCCCACATGCATTGCAATTCTCAAAGATTAATGGGAAATGTAGTTTTATTAGAGTGTAGTGAGAGAGTAGAGGATATGATGCAATCGCTGTTCTAACAGCTCCTCCTTAGCAGAATACATGCAACATTTTTGAACTACGGAGATGACTTCCTGAAAGTTCAATTAGACTTTTCTCCTCAATGGTAAGGAATTTCACAAATGTAATAACGGTTTAGTGCTTTGTGTAGGGTGTGTACTAATGGGGGATTTTTTGCCAATCTCGGAGTTCTGCATTCAGCATACCCTCCCGCATGTGCTGCATTTGAGCAGCAAATAGTACACCCATGGTTTGGGAATGCTATGCCCCCTGTTTCCTTTGATTTTTGTAATTGTTCTAGGTGGATTCTAGGTGAACCTTGCTGCCAAAGTTGTCTAAAAATGGCATTAATAGTCCGAAAAAGCTTGAGAGGCAGTAATATGGGATCATTATGTGGAAAGTATAGCAGCTGAGGCATTAAAATCATCTTCACCAAGTTAGCCTTTCCTACTATGGAGAGACAGAGTTTTTTCCAAAGTTTAACTTTGTCCCTGAATTTAGTAAGAAGTGGCAGTATATTGAGATGGAAGTAGTTAGCAAAATCGGGCGAAACAACCAAACCTAAATACTTAAATGACTCAACTACCAGGACGGGGCAGAATAGCCAGAATAGGTACCAAAGTTTGTGATCACTGCCATAGCTCTTCTCAATGAGGCTTCTGGGTCCCCCAGCAGCACCAGCATGTCTTTCTATCTATCTATCTATCTATCTATCTATCTATCTATCTATCTATCTATCTATCTATCTTTATACAAAAAATAAAAAAATATATATCAGGTGGGTTATAGGAAAGCACCGGCACCTACTAAAGGAGGACCCTCAGGTAGTCACATTTGTATGCCAAAGAACTGAGATAGTGCAGAGGTGAGCCACATCTATGAAAGATAAATTAGTTAAAAGCTTCTATATGAAAAAAACATGCAGTGATCCACACAGGCAAAAAGGCACGTTTAAATATGGCACCTGTAACTACTGTACATGTATAAATACACAGAAATCCATTCTGTTATCCAAAGGTGTGAAATATATTCCCATACATTATCCTGACTGCAGTATTATTGGTGTAATATATATGCTGCAAAGCAAGTGCAAATGTTTCTATATTGGGAAAACAAGGCATCCATTTTGGAGCAGGATGTATGATCACATCTATTTGATTAGTATTTGTGATCCATCAGCACCAATAGGTAGGCATAGAGCAATGTTTCATCATTATTATCTCATTTAATTTTTTGCATTAAACAGGATCTAGGCAAATTCCAGGAAGGAAAATGGGGAGGGATGAATTATTGCTTCAAACAGAACTTAAAGGGAATGTAAAAGAGTGTTTTTTTATCTTAATGCATTCTATGCATTAAGATAAAAAGCCTTCTGTGTGCAGAAGCCCCCCTCAGCCCCCCTAACACTTACCTGAGGTCCCTCTCTGTCCAGCGATGTCCACAAGTGCCTCAGCCGTCTGAGATTCTCCCTCCTGATTGGCTGAGACACAGCAGCAGTGTCATTGGCTCCCCCTGCTGTCAATCAAAGTCAGCTAGCCAATCAGGGGAGAGAGGGGGTGGGGCCCGGGTTGAGGCTCTGGGTCTGAATGGACACAAGGAGCTGTGACTCGGCTCGGGTGCCCCCATAGCAAGCTGCTTGCTGTGGGGACACTCAACAGGAGGGAGGGGCCAGGATCACAGAAGAGGGACCTGAGAAGAGGAGGATTGGGGCTGCTCTGTGCAAATCCACTGCAACATAGCAGGTAAGTGTAACATGTTTGTTATTTTTATAGGAAAATAAATAAGACTTTACAATCACTTTAAGTGGAACATCTGTGCATGCGCGCTTTTTGCACCAACATGGGACACATACAGTGCTATGAAAAAGTATTTGCCCCCTTCAGAATTTTTTTTTTAACATATTTTTTATTATTACACAAAGATAACCCGAGTAAATACAAAAGGCAGTTTTGTCGATTTAATTTATTGAGGAAAAAAGCTGTCCAAACCTGCCTAGCCCTATGTGAAAAAGCTATTGCCCCCTAAACCTAATAACTGGTTGTGTCACCCTTGGTGGCAACAACTGCAATCAAGCATTTGCGATAATTGACAATGAGTCTTTCACATCACTGTGGAGGAATTTTGGCCCACTCTTCTTTGCAGAATTGGTTTAATTTGGCCTCATTGGAGGGTTTTCAAGCATGAACGGCCTATTTAAGGTCATTTCACAGCATCCCAATTTTGAGCCATTCAGAGGTGGACTTGCTGGTGTGTTTCAGATCATTGTCTTGCTGCATAACCCAAGTCTGCTTAAAGTGGTTGTCTACCCATCGATTTGATAGTGTCAAAGAAGAGTTAATATTCCCAGCATGCCGGCAATGCTAGCTGTCTCATTGATTGTGTTCTCAACCAAACTAGCAAACCATCCAATGGGTGGTGTCATAATGGATCACATGTGCAGCATCATGGCAGATGCAGATTAAACAGAGGCTAAGATGTCAGCTTCCTTAGCTGAAAACATTAGGAGAGTATACAACCACTTTAAGTTAGAGGTCATAAACTGATGGCCTGGACATTCTCCTTCAGGATTTTCTAGTAGAGAGCAGAATTCATGGTTCCATCAATTATGGCAAATTGTCCAGGTCCTGAAGCTGCAAAGCAGCCTCAGACCATCACCCTACCACCACCATGTTTGATTGTTGCTATGATGTTCTGTTTATGAAATGCTGTGTTCATTTTATGCCAGATGTAACGGGATACACATCTTCCAAAAAGTTCAAATTTTGTCTCATCAGTCCACAGAATATTTGCTGAAAAGTCTTGGGGATAATCAAGATGTTTTTTGGCAAATGTGAGACGAACCTTTGTGTTCTTTTTTGTCAACAGTGGCTTTACATTGGAACTCTCCCATGGATGCAATTTTTGCCCCGCCTTTCGTATTGTTGAATCATGAACACTGATGTTAACTGAGGCAAGTGAAGCCTGCAGTTCTGTAAATGTTGTTCTGGGTTGTTTTCTGACCTTCTGGATAGTTGTTGTTGTGCTCTTGGAATCATTTTTATAGGCTGACCACTCCGGGAAAGGTTCACCTCTGTTCTAAATTTTCTCCATTTGTGGATAATGGCTCTCACCTAGACATGTGCAATTTGTTTCGTTCTGAATTGAAATTCAGACGAATTTTCATTTTTTGTATTTCAACGAATCCGAAATAACTAAGAAAAAAAAAATTGGGCAATTCAAATTCATATTTGAATTGGTTTGAATAGTTATCAAATCGATTTGAATAGTTTTTAAATGAATTTTGAATAGTTTTTGAATCTGAAAAGTTTTTGAATTTGATTCGTTTTCAAATGAATTTCAAATAGTTTTCAAATTCAAATAGTTTTCCAATTTCCAAAGAGAATAAAATAGAATAGAAAATAAAGAAATAGAAAAGTGAATAAAATAAAAAGAATATAATCATCTTCTGAAATTCCAATTTTAAATAGAATAAAAAAGAATAGAATAGAAAAAAGAATATATTTTAAAAAATAGAATAGAATAGAAATAATATAACCATTATTCAAATAGAATCAATTTTAATTTGAATAGAATAGAAAAGAATCGATTAGAATAGAATAGAAAATAACATAATAGTATAGAAAAAACAACAGAATGGAATAGAATAGAATTGAAATAATATAACCATCTTCCAAAATTCAAATTTGGAATAGAATAAATTTGAATTTGAATAAAAAATAATATAATATTAAAGGATAGAATAGCATAGGGTAGAATAGAAAAGAATAGAATAGAACAGAATGGAAAATAAAATAATAGAATAGAAAATAATAGAATAGAATAAACACATAGAAAAAGAATATAATTAAAAAAGAATAGAATAGAATAGAACCATTTCCCAAAATATAATATAAAATAATAGATTAGAATAGGAAGATGGCTATATTATTTCTATTCTATTCTGTTGTTTTTTTCTACACTATTCTGTTATTTTCTATTCTATTCTTTTCTATTCTATTTAAATTTGAATTTCTATTATATTTTATTGTTTTTTGACTTATATTTGTTTCTATTCTATTCTTTTCTATTTGAATTTCAGAAGATGGTTATCTTCTTCCTATTTTATGCTATTCTTTTTTTTATTCTATTCTATTCATTTCTATTCTATTCTATTCCATTATATTCTTTTCTTTTATTTACTATTCTATATTGTTCTGTTTTACTCTATTATATTCTATTCTTTTATTTTCTGTTATATTATTTTCTATTCTATTCTATATTTTTACATTCCATTCCTTTATTTTATGTTCTATTTTATTCTCTTTGGGAATTGGAAAACGATTCAAATTCAAAAACTATTCAAATTTGAAGACTATTTTAAATTTAGAACTTTTCGAATTGGAATTTGAACACTATTCGAATTTGAAAACGTTTTGAATTTGAAAACTATTTTAAATTAATGCGAAAACTATTTGAATCGATTCTAATTTGAATTCCGAAGTATTCAAAATAATTTGAAAACAAATAAACAAAACAAATTCCGAAAACGAATTAAGTGGGTTACACAAATTTAACTAAACTAATTTATGTAAATAATGAATCAAAATGAAACAAAACTAAACAATTTTTTTTTCATTCTGCACATGTCTACTCTCACAGTGGTTCGTTGGAGTCCCAAAGTCTTAGGACTGGCTTTGTAACCCTTTCAAGACTGATACATGCCAATTACTTTGTTTCTCCCCTGTTTTTGAATTTCTTTAGATTGTGGCATGATGTGCTGCTTTTTGAGATCTTTTAGCGTGCTTCACTCTGTCAGACGGCTTTTATTTAACCACTTGTCGACCGCCGACCGCAGTCTGACGGAGACAGAGTGGCTCGACATTGCAAACCACCATCATACGACGGCGGCTGTGATAACTAGTGCTGTGAGCGCACGCGCGCCGACGGAGGCGCGCTCACTGTGTGCGGGGGGGGTCCGGGGAGC
>BLSH010135754.1:5416-30514 GCA_018402905.1 Glandirana rugosa
TGGGGAGATTGGGGGGGGGGGGTGTTCCAGGCGCTATTTTTAGCACCACAGCACCTGAAAAATGACCCAGTGTGAAAGGGGTCTTACACAGCTCAGTGTACATTCAAAAAAAGACTGTGAGCAGGCATATAGGTCTCTTTTATTACAGAAGAGACACTGCATGTCTCTGCTGCAATAAAGAGCCTGCCTGCTTGCAGTTGTTAAAAACGTAACTAAACGCATGGATTCAGCGGTTTCAAAAGACAGTTACGTACCCAGCATGCCCGGAGTGCTAACTGCCACATTTGTTTGTACTCTCACCCAAACTGTCAAACCATCAAATAGCTGGATTCATAACTGCTCACATGTGGAGCACCATGGCAGTTGTAGATCAAACAGAAGATAAGATGTCTGAAAAGGGTAAGGGCTCTTTCCCACTAATGGAGCCCGTTTTGATGGGCTCCGCTGCTCAGCAGGGATCCATCCGTTGATCCCCGCTGAGCCAGCGGATGACAGGACAGACTCTACACTCCATGCAGAGACTGACCTGTCACAGCTCCATTCTCCTCTATGGAGAATCAGATGAACACGGACTGTCTGTCCGTGTTCATCCAATCCGATCCGCCAGGTGGATGGAAAATAGGGTTTCCATCCGGCTGTTTTTGGCGGATCGGGTGTCAGCGGACATGTCACTGCTGACATCCATTGCTACATAGAGGACAATGGAGCGTCCGTTCGGGTCCACCTGAAAAACTGACAGGCGGACCCGAACGATCCGCCCGTGTGAAAGGGGCCTAAGAGGGTTTAGTTCCGCTTTAATTGCCTGTCATATGACCCGCGTTGCCCTTTTCATTATGATCCCATTCAGATTAACACAAATCTTGAGCTACCTGCCAAATAGAGAAGTGGATGATCCATTCAGCTCTTTGGAGGAGGGCTGTGCTTGTGTTGTGGTGTACAGGCCACTGACACTAAGGATGATGCATGTCCTGCCCAGCCCTAGTTCTCCACATCTTCCTTTACAGCCAGAAGCTTGCATATGAGGTCTCTTATTCTATTTGGGTATAGGATGATGTGGCGGGGAGGTCATACTGGAGCAGTATTTTTAACCACTTCAGCCCTGGAAGGATTTACTCCCTTCCTGACCAGAGCGGTGCCAAATGTGGGGAGGGGAGAGACCGATAAGCGGAAGTTCCATTTTTGAGTGAAACTCCGCTTTAAGTAATGTTGAAGATGTTTTGGCACGCACCCAAGAGATGTTGGGAATAAACCTTGGAATTTATACCCACATATGCTTACAAAGGGTTTGTTCCCAACACTCATTTGAACTGAGGAAACAATTAGATAAGTATTGAAAAATTACAGAACATGTTCATTTGTAGCTTAGTTGTGACTACTACTAGCTATACCACTTCTGGATAAATGAAAACCTACACAGATGTTTATTTTGGTTATTTAGGTTGTTATGAGCTGTTGAACTTTGCAGTGTGTGGTTTAAAAGTCCAAAAGACTCTGTGAGCACACTGATGCCAATAGATACTAGTGAATTGATAGGATGTCCAAAAAAAACAAAAAAGGACCAGCATATGATTGCCTCCATTGTGTTTCTATGACAGGCATGTCACAATTGCTGTGTAGATTATAAAAGACTGCATGTTGATGATTGTTCCATTCGTGGTGATGTGCACAAAGTCCATGACATCTATTGATACATCTGCCCAGGAGCAATATGTTCCTACAGTTTGTACAAAAATATTAGAAAATACGTATATTCAATTATATATGTGATGTTATTTTGACACTTTGATTAATTGCTTATGTTAACGACACCTAGTTTAATGTCTGTTTGGTGTGTATGCTTTAGGGCTACAGAACAGACCCTCCAATGACCCTAAAATGCGTCAACAATCAAAAATGACAACTACCAATGTCTTCATTTTACTTGCATGTTTGATATGGCTCATTCAGTAAATGCTAGATACTGAAATTCTGTCCAGTATTTGCATCTACCTTTTCTATTACGACATTTAATTTCTTGTACATTGCTTTTCCGTAGTATTTGAATCGAGGCTGTACCAGATATTTTGCTTCCAAGGAGACTGACAAACAGATTTTACAGAACCGTAAGAGTCCTGAGGTAAGCAAAATTAACCCTACATTAAACAATATAGTAATTTATATGAACATCCCGTGTCCATTTCTCATCTACTTTTGCAGAGGCCTTTGAGATTTATATACTATATTTTTTTTCACAATAGAGTTAACTGTACTGACTCACAAAGTTATATTACAAATAAATACACACTGAAAAAAAAAAAAGACAGAATATGCATTATAAAATGGCACTTTTTCAAAAACAAAAGAATAAAATTCAGTTCTGATAGCAAATATTCAGAATTGTTTCATAGGCCTGAGTACTGTAGGCTGAAATGTTATTGGTTATCCTGGTTTACTGCCCTGTGCATGCCTACCTTCATTCTCTGTACATTGGATTTAAAGGGACAATGCGGATTAATGGAGTCTGCCAATACTAAACTCTTCTATGAGGATGCTATTTCCCTGGCTGTCAATCTGATGCCTTAACTTCCATAATGTCTTAGCTGCTGACTCTAAATAAGTATAGTGATCAATAGTTCTGACACTCATTTACAGCATAATTGTTCTGGGAATGAAACATTTTAAAGTCAGGCAGAGCCAGGCATTTTAAGAGGGGGTCCTGCAGTTTATTTCATTAAATGAGACCTGCAAATACACCAGTTAACTTTGTATCTGGTAGTTATCTTGTTCTGGGTATCTTCTGTCATAGATGTGTTGCTTCAGCTAACAGGGGCCCATGGTTCACATTTGAGGCCAATGGTTTAGAGGAGCTGGATTGCGTTTACACCTTACTAAAAAATCCCTATTAGTGATTCTTTGTAAAGAGCTTGCCAGTTTTCACAGATAACGTCTTCTGTACTCTCATTCCTGTACCTATTGTATGTATCACCCAAAGTCCTACCCTCTCCCTATTACTGCACTCATTACCTCCTGCTCATTTATGTATCACTTGCCCTTCCCTTTAGATTGTAAGCTTTTCTGAGCAAGGCCCTCTTTACCCTATTGTCTTGAATTAAATTGTAACCGTACTGTGACCTTTTATTTTGTAATATGCTGTGCAGTGTTGCTGCTATATAAACCCTGTGTAATAATAGAAATAATAATCATAAAAAAGATGTATAAAAAGAAAAATCATCCATTGTATCACTAATGTATATGAGAAAAAGTTGGATGAGACCAAACTGTCGAATTGCGTGAGTGGTTGTCTCCTTGGATAGCGTGGGAAAGGTTTCAAACCCCTGTCAGGTTTTTACTACTACCCAGGGGGGGGGGGGGGGGGGAGTAAGGGGAACTATCCAACAGTAGCATTTATTTAAAGGCCTCATGCACCTGGACGTTGAGTAGGTCAAAATTCTCAAGCATAAAATTCACTGTGCTTTCCCACTCCCTGGGAGCTGCAGGAGGTTCATACAGCCTTACAGAGGTTATGACTAAGCGGACTCCAGATCCGTGAAACGCGTTAACCTACACTCTCAGCTTTTGTACTGTCTGCCTGGATTATTTGTCATTTTGGTTCACATTAAACCACAATTTTCTCCTGGACATCGGAGTGTGGTCTTCCTTTCTTCAGTTTACATATGGACCTGGATAGCGGTTTCCTGACCTGCACCTGATTATCTGGGAGGTAACTGACACCACACACCTGGAGCGGGTTCGCCTTCTTCCTTGCTCATTCATACAGCCAACCAGATGTGAAGGAAGTGAGGGTAAATCTCTTTAATGGAACTCCGAATAGCAGTAAAAACCATGCAGGTGTTTTAATCATTAACCACTCTATCCAAGCCTATTGAAAAGTTTACTCTTTGTGTGTGACATGTACTTTAACCACTTAAGGACCGGAAAGGTTTTCCCACTGTTGGACCAGAGCACTTTTTGCGATTCGGCACTGCGTCACTTTAACTGACAATTGCGCGGTCATGTGATGTTGTACCCAAACGAAATTCACACCCTTTTTTCCCCACAAAGAGAGCTTTCTTTTGGTGGTATTTGATCCCCTCTGCATCACTTCTGATCACCGTTATTAACAAAAAAAGAGCGACAATTTTGAAAAAAAAAAAAAAAAACATTTTTTTTTACTTTTTGCTATAATACATATCCAAAAAAATATAAAAAAAAAAACAAATGTATTCATCAGTTTTGGCCGATATATATAGCCTTCCTCATATATGTGGTAAAAAAAAATTGCGATCTGCGTTTATTGATTGGTTTGCACAAAAGTTGCCACGTTTACAAAGCATGAGAATTCATTTATGGCATTTTTTTTTTTTTACTAGTAATGGCGGCAATCTACGATTTTTATCGGGACTGCGATATTGCAGCAGACATTTTTGACCCTTTTTTGTGTTCCCTCAGAGCCGCTTCCCCACACCCATTAAAACCCTTCCTGCCCATGTCCCAATCAGCGCCCCCACATGTGTGTCTCACATCAGAGCCCCCCCTTAACACTTGTGTCCCCATCAGGTCACCCCTCCACACTTGTGTCCCCCATCAGGTCACCCCTCCACACTTGTGTCCCCCATCAGAGCCCCCTCCACACTTGTGTCCCCCATCAGAGCCCCCTCCACACTTGTGTCCTCCATCAGAGCCTCCTCCACACTTGTGTCCCATCAGGCCCCCCTGTACATCTGCGTCCCGACAAAGCCACCCCACATACAGTTTTGTCCCCATCTATGCCCTCCCCCCTACATTTGTGTCCTCCTTCCCAGTGACCCTCTCCCCCAGCACATTCCTTTCCCCACCACCACCTGCTATTTCCCCATAGATCAGTGTGTGCATTACCTCTGTGCTTCTTCTCTGAAGGGCTGGCATTAAGCCCCGTACACACGGTGCGACGGTCGTATGAAAATGCTCGTACCACCGCTTGTTGTACGATCATCCGACCATTAGTACATGCAATTAGAACAGCCGACGTGCAACGGTCGTACAACAGAAGTTGGATGAGCAGACTAGAAAACTTTGGTTGTACAACAAGCGGTCGTACGACTGTTGTACCATGTGTACAGAGATGTTGGTCCAACAAGTTGTATGTACAAAACACGCATGCTCAGAAGTCATGACAGCTCGGAAGTGTCTGTTCATGTAAACCTACATTCCTAATTCACAAATCACATGCACCTGACCTTTCTTTATATGCGCTCGTAACACGTCACCGTGTTAGGCTTGGTCGTACGATCGTGCACATCAGTATGTGAGACATAACAGCCGGCATACGATTTTGGACGTCCGGTCGTACAACCGTCGCATTGTGTGTATGAAGCTTTAGAGCAGACATACTGCACTTCCCGGGTCCCGCCCCACTTTTACACAGACACGCTGTTGCAGCGAAAAAAAATGACACTGAATCTCACTGTGGGGCAGGAGCTGGGAGGTGCAGCAGGTCTGGACTTGGACATAGGCTTTGTTGGCTTACTCGAGTCACGGGACTTGCGATGCACACCCCCTCAATGCCTGCAAGAATGTAGAGCAAGCCCCACGACTCAAGCAGAATCGGTCCCTGCAGTGAGTCTGATGACTGAAGCTGTGGGCCGGACAAACCGCCATAGCAGGCCGGATGTGGCCCATGGGCCGTACTTTGAGGGCCCCTGATCTAAACCATTCAATTGTAGCTCTGGCTGTATGTTTAGGCTCATTGTCCTGCTGGAAGGTGAACCTCCGCTCCAGTCTCAAATCTTTTGCAGACTCTAACAGGTTTTCTTCTAAGATTGACCTGTATTTGTCTCCACCCATCTTCCCATCAGCTCTGACCAGCTTCCCTGTCCCTGCTAAAGAAAAGCATCCCCACAACATGATGCTGCCAGCACCATGTTTCATAATGTGGATGGTGTGCAGTGTTAGTTTTCAGCCACACATAGCGTTTTTCTTTTAGGCCAAAAAGTTAAATTTTGATTTCATCTGACCAGAGCACCTTCTTCCACATGTTTGCTGTGTCCTCCACATGGCTTCCCGCAAACGGGAGGTCTTATAGCTTTCTTGCAACAATGGCTTTCTTCTTGCCACTCTTCCATAAAGGCCAGATTTGTGGAATGCACGACTAATAGTTGTCCAATGGACAGATTCTCCCAGCTCTGGATCTTTGCAGCTCCTCCAGAGTTACCATGGACCTCTTGGCTGCTTATTTGATTAAAGCTCTCCTTGCCCATCCTGTCAGTTTAAGTGGACGGCCATGTCTTAGTAGGTTTGCAGTTGTACCATACTCTTTTCATATTTGGATGATGGATTGAACAGTGCTCCGTGAGATGTTCAACGCTTCGGATATTTTTTTTTATAACCTAACCATCCTTTAAACTTTTTCCACAACGTTATCCCTGAGTTGTCTGGTGTGTTCCTTGGCCTTCATGATGTTGTTTGTTCACTAAGGTTCTCTAACAAACCTCTGAGGGCTTCTCAGAACAGCTGCATTTATACTGAGATTAACTTAAAGTGGATGTAAACCCGAAAAAAAAAATGTAATTAATAATTCTGCCTGGTAGAGTATAGCATGTTATGTCACCTGTGCCTAGTCTTGCCACAAAGAGTTAATCCAACTGTGAGTAATGAGCTTATCTTTTTTCAGGAAGAGAAAGTCAGACTAACAGGGAAATACACAGTCGATCCGCCCCTTGCTCTGTGAGTGACAAGCAATTTGCTTATCTCCTTCACACAGCAGAGAAAGTTTTACACTCCCTCCTCCCTCCCTCCCTCCTCAATGTCTCAGTATAGAGGTGGGTGGGGAGGCTTGTGACATCACAACTACACCCACCAAACTCCAGCAAACACAGACACCCTCTGATTTCAGAGTTTTACAGAGCTGCTAGTGCTTACAGGAAGGACATTTGCAAGGTAGGGATAGATGCAGGAGGCTTGTGTATGTATATATATATATATATATATATATACATACACATACATACATACATACACACACACACACACACACACACATTAATACTGTGTCATTGGTTTCTACTGGGTGGGTGGTGGGTTTACATCAACTTTAAATACAGGTGGACTCTGTTTAATAGGTGACTTCTGAAGGCAATTGGTTCCACTAGATCTTAGTTAGGGGTATCAGAGTAAAGGGGGCTGAATACAAATGCATGCCACACAAAAATTTGAAAACCATTTAAAGTTTTCCTTCCACTTTACAATTACGTGCCACTTTGTGTTTGTCTATTACATAAAATCCAATTAAAATACACTTACATTTTTGGTTGTAACATGACAAAATGTGGAAAATGTCAAGGGGTATGAATACTTTTTCAAGGTACTGTAAAATGAGGGTTCATAGTCCAACCTTTCCACCAGCTAATATATGAATCCCTCTGCTGATAATACTTTAACCTAGGCTGGGAAAACAGGTGATTTTAGGCTGTGTTCTAGCTAGCTAGGTACTCTAATTAGCTCTTCTAGTATCATGATTAGGTAGGGGAATATCCCACAAACACAAGATTGATGCAATTTCTAAGGACATCTCCACTGTACAGATATCTTCCCCATTTAACATACCCTGTCTAAAGCCTCGTACACACGGTGCGACGGTCGTACGACCGGACGTCCAAAATCGTATGTTGGCTGTTGTGTCTCGCATACTGACATGCACTAAGCGATCGTATGACCAAGCCTAACGTGGTGACATGCTACGAGCGTATAAAGAGGAAGTTCAGGTGAATGTGATTTGTGAATTAGGAACGTAGGTTTACACGAACGGACACTTCCGGGTGTTCCTGACTTCTGAGCATGCGTGTTTTGCAACTACAGCTTTGTTGGCCCAACTTCTCTGTACACACGAGTCAACAGTCGTACAACTGCTTGTTGGCCAACAAAAGTTTTCTAGTCTGCTCATCCAACTCCTGTTGTACGACCGTCTCACATCGGCTGTTGTAATCACGCGTACTAAAGGTCAGATGAACGTACAACAAGCTGTTGTACGACCGTTGTACAACCGTTGTACCGTGTATATAGCCCTTTACAGTACATTCAATACTCTCCTCTTTTGACCAACTACTACAGAAGAGTTTACCAAACTCTTCTCAGAAACCCACCTAACCACTTGTTCCCTGGACCCTGTTCTCTTGCGTCTACTACGGTCACCCTCTTCCACTTTGCTATGCGGTCTCACTCACATCTTCAATCTCTCCACCTCTACTGGCACCTCCCCCTCCCTTGTAAATCATGCAAAGACCAAGACCCTACCTCACTAACAACCTTCTTGCGCCCTTAGGTTTACACAGAACTTTAAAAAAAACGTCCAGGAAACGTCAGTAGCTTATCATGGATGTTTTCAGCTTATACCAGCGTTATATTACCACAGTTTTTTCACGGTTTTTCGTGTTTTTAAAGGGCCAGCTTTTTTTTTTTTCAATTGGTCTAAACGTCCAAAAACGTTGGGGATTGATATTTTTGAGTGTTTTTGGGCATTTTTGAACGTTTGAAAGTTTTTACAGCTGAAAAACATCTCTCAGAACCCTCTGGTCTTGGGTTTTTTTTACAGCTCAAAAACGTCACTGCTAAAAACAGCTGATAACAGCCTGTGTGTGCATGAACACATAAGATAACATGATGGAGGGTTTATTGACTGTAGAAAAAAAACATCTGCAGCTAAAAACAGCTGCTGTAAAACAGTCAAAAAACGTCCTGTGTGCATGAGGCCTTACAGTCTGACTTTTATTCACAACACTCCATAGAAACTTCAATGCCAAAACTCACTAATGATTTTCTAACTTATAAAACCAAGGGTCACTACTCCATACGCTTACTACGAGACCTTTCTGCTGCCTTTGATATTGTTGACTAAGGGTGGGCTGGGGCTTGTTCGGAACCAAACGTGCCCTGAGCCCGCCAGGAAGTGAACCCTGCACTGCGCTAATCAGACAGTGAGACATTCCCTGATCACTGCAGCCGTGCATCAGGGAAATGTCTCCCTGCCTGTGATTAGCGCAGTGCAGGGTTCGCTTCCTGGTGGGCTCGGGCATGTTCGGTTCTGAACAAACCCGAGCCCAACCTTACTGTTGACCACCTGTATCTACTCAATAAACTCCGCTCCCTTGGCCAAGACTCTGCTCTTTCTTGGTTTCCTCCTATCTATCACAGCATTCCTTCAGTGTTACCTACAGCTGTCTCCTCCTCTCCACTCCCTCTTTCTGTACGGGTCCTCTAAGGCTCTGTACTTAGAACCCTTCTCTTCATTATCTACACCTCCTCTCTTGGTCTCTTAACATCCCACTGCTTCTCTATGCTGAAGACACCCAAATCTCTTACTCTACTCTTCACCTCACTCCTTTACTCTCCTCTCGCATTACTAACTTACTAACTGACATGTTAGTATGGAAGTCACACAACTAAACAAAGAACAGTAGTGTTCAGTGTCCAAAGGAATGGCAAATTCTGGATAATTTAGCTTTACACCTCCATTCACACTTGAGTTGTTTTCTATGCCTTACTATGCAGAATCCCATTCTTTTTAATTGGTCCTGTTCACACTTGTACATTCTGTAATTCTACTTCCTACACATAAAAAGGTACTTTTTGTTTTTTTAGCGTAATCATTTTTAATACTATTGACTTTAATGTCAACCCCTGTAAGTGCACAATATGCACATTTTTGTGTCTGAAGAATTCCTCTCCTCGTACAGAACTTCTTTCCTCCCCTTGCCCAGCCCAGGAAAAAAACTGAAGCTTGATACAGCTGTACAAATGCCTGTAAAACAGTTGTAATACGCCTGAAAGATGCCTGAAAAAAAGCGTCATACACACCAGGAATACACTCTGCTCAGGTGTGAATTCAGGTTTAGGCCTTTGAGAAAGTTCAGAAGGAGTAGTCGGGTAGTATGACGTGTGGCATCATCATGCTCAATCTAGCTGTATGTCAGAGGATTTAGAGTCTGGTAACCACCGTGGACTGGACAACATTGTTTTTCAAGCGCAAGTTTTACATGTACATGTAAGTGCAATTTTATCAGTTGAAGTTTAATAAACATGCAATGAGCACTCTGCAGTTTCTCTGTATTTCCTCATGAGTTTTTGGGACCTGAAGTAGTGTTTACCCAGACCTGGATTCTGGGGGGGAACCTGTAGTGGCTGTGTGGTAATGCTCTATATCAGGGATAAGCAATTAGCGGTCCCATCATGCCTCTGCCTCTGGGTGTCACGCTTGTGGCTGTCAGAGTCTTGCTATGCCTCATGGGACTTGTAGTTCTGCAACAGCTGGAGGTCCGCTAATTGCATATCTATGCTCTATATGATCTCTTGTTAGCTCTGAGGTCCATTGCAATAGGCGAGGGCAAATATGATACTGCACTTGGATGTAAGGCATCGACACACTGGGAAATTGTTGGAAAAGGACAATATTTGTGAAAGACTGCACAGTTTTTTAATATTCACCCATATCATGCTGAGACTGTTTGTTGATTCTATATTAGAGGGATTCATGTATTGATTATATGTGAAGATATACATATAAGGTAATTGGTATATTATTTTATAAAACACAGTATTATACCTTGTATATGTGGGTGCCTGGGGGCTTTAAAAATAGCAAGTTGAGAAACAAGTTTATAGCTCCTAACTGTCAAGCCACAAGTGACCATGTTAGTACACAGCAAAATTTATACACCAGGTTTCTTTTAGGAGGCAGTATTGCCGCAAACCTTGACACGTTTCTTTTGGAATATGGCGCCCCACATGTCAAGTGCTTGGCTTGTGGTGTGTTATTAAAATAGAAATCCCCCTTTGGCTGGGGAAAAAAGGCGTTCAGGAAGTGGCAGTGTAGCTTCCTGATTGGCTAGCAGCCACTGCTCTACCACCCTCTGATAAGCAATCTACCATTGATAATTTTACAGATGGGTGGTAAAGAGTGCTGCTTGTGTAAATGAGCCCTAGAGGCCGTTGACCACATTAACTTGCGGCTGGGGGTGGTGAAAATGTGTCTCAGCTGCCTATTTTTACTGCCTCCTGCCGCCCATGTAAACAAGGCCTTAAACACATTCCAGTAAGAATAAGGCTGGTCACTTTTAGCATAACTATATAAGGCGTTAAAGTATTACTAAATGCAAAACTTTTTTTTTGCTTAGTTTTGGATAGAGTGCAAAGGGATTAGAACACCTGTCAGTTTTTATTGCAGTCTGTGCCCCCTGTTAAGGAGGTGAAAGTAAAATAAAATCCCAAATTTTGGGTTATCTCCAGAAAAGTAATAGGGGGGAATTCTTCCAATGGGGACACTAGTTCTAGTGACCTTGGGGTCCCCAAATGAATTCCCTTAATTTGCAGGGGTTTCCTCTCACTTCCTGTTTGGCTATGGGACATGAAGCGAAACAAAATCTCCGCAATGGGACATAGTTGGTGAAAAAAAATCTGTCAGGGGTGGTAACTCTCAATTGCTCTATCCAAAAATGGAAAAAAAAGTTTTGCCTATACTGTGGAACCTTGGTTCGTGAGTAACGCGGTTAACGAGCATTTTGAATGACGAGCATTTAAAACAAAAAAAATAAAAAATCCTGTCTCGGTTTGCGAGTGGTGTCTTGCAAAACAAGCAGGATTAAGCCTCTGTGCATGCAATACCACATGTGGCCAGAGCTGCGGGGGCACTGTTGAGTCTCGGAGATCCTCATAAGCATTCGGAAATACCGAAAGTGTAAACAGTTCCTGAGCATTTTCAAATGTTTCCGACGTCCCAGAGGCTCACGAGTGCCACCACACCACATACGGTATCGTATATGCCACGCGCCCCTGGACCTCTGCCCACATACAGTACTGCATTGAAAAGCAGTCACTGTGAAAAAAATTATCTGAGTTTCCATTGTTTCCCATTGGGAAACAAGCTATGATATATGAGTGATTTGGATTACAAGCATTCTCCTGGAGCAAATTATGCTTGTAATCCAAGGTTCCACTGTAGTTCTACTTTAACCCCTTAACACCTGCGCTATAGCCGAAAGACGGCTACAGCGTGGGCCTAAATATCCAGGAGGGCGTCCATGTACGTCCTCCAGTGCGGGGCGCGCGCAGCATGCTTTTGGATCAGCAAGTCAATGAGATTTGGCGGATCATAGATCGGAGTAAGGGGCCGATCCTGACCCCTTACACGTGATCAGCTTTCAGCCAATGACAGCTGATCACATGATGTAAACAGAGCCAGTAATCGGATTGTAATCATAAAACCCCTTCACTAACTTCTGTCAGAGGGACATCTGACCCGAACACGGAGAGCCACCACCACCCCATCTGTGTCCACCAGTGCCACCTGCTAGTGCCCACCAGTGCCACCTACCAGTGCAAATCAGTGCCACCTATCAATGCCCACCAGTGCCACCTATCATTGCTGCCAATCAGTGCCTCATCATCGGTGCTGCCTATCAGTGTCACCTACCAGTGTCTCCTATTAGGCCACCTATCAATGCTACCCATCAGTGCCGCCTATCAGTGGCCATCAGTGCAGCCTCATCAGCGCACATCAATGAAGGAGAAAAATTACCTGTTTGCAGGATTTTATAACAAACTATGAAAACTGCTTTTTTTTTTTTTTCCAATTCCATTTTTGGTCTTTTTTTGTTAAGCAAAAAATAAAGACTCCAGTAGTGATTAAATACCACCAAAAGAAAGCTCTATTTGTGTGAAAAAAATGACAAAAATTTCATATGGGTACAGCGTTGCATGACCGCAAAATTGTCATTCAAAGTGCGACATTTCTGAAACCTGAAAATTGGCCTGGGGAGGAAGGAGTTTAAGTGGCCAGTAGGCAAGTGGTTAATCCCACTGAAAATCTTATATAGTAGTGGTGATGTTAAGGCTTCATGCACACAGGACTTTAAAAAAAAGTCCAAAAACATCAGTAGCTTATCAGTGATTTTTTTCAGCTTTTACAAGCTTTCTATTACCGGCGGTTTTTCACGTTTTTAAAGGGCCAGTGGTTTTTTCTTTTCAATTGATCTAAAACATCCAAAAACGTTGGGGATCAACATTTTTGGGCGTTTTAACGTTTTTACAACAGAAAAACGTCTCTCAGAAACCTCAGGTCTTGGGTTTTATTTACAGCTCGAAAACGTCATTGCTAAAAACAGTTGATAACAGCCTACGTGTGCATGAACACATAGGATAACATGATGGAGGGTTTAATGACTGTAGAAAAAAACTTCTGCAGCTGTCCTGTGTGCATGAGGCCGTAAAGGTACTTAAAGGTATAGTGTAAGCTTCATGTAGATTTTTTTTAATTGCTCAATTTACCTTGTTTGCTGGTGGGGGTGTGTGTATATATCTATCTATCTATATATATATATATATATATATATATATATATATATATATATATATATATATATATATCCTTTTATATGATTCAATATTCTATTTTTTTTTTTCATAAGAAGCCATTTAGTTATTGCTCAATTATCTCTATGTCCAGATATCTAGAAACACATTGGACTATGTTTGGAAACTGAATATCATTTCTGCATTTACACTCAATGAATTCCTCGATCTTGATATGAAAGACTTCCAATGTAATTATTGCATTCAGAAGAAACACTGTTGGGATTCTGTGGTTTTGATTGAATTGTGAAGTCCATTCTTTCTTAGCAGCAGGATCTCTTTGCATGTGTTTACAGTTTCTAAGATGTTGACATCTTGGTGTGCATGCTGCACTTGTCATGTACCAAACATAATTAATGCTTTGCTTTTTCCCTTACACCTGGTTCCCTCACTTAAGACCCTGACTGATACATCTCTTATCTGTAAGTAGCAGGCAAGAGCCGCTCTCCTGTAGGGAAAAGAAGTGACAAACTTGTGTATGTCCTTGACATTTATGGCTTTCCTTTGGTGCCGGAATATTGCCCGTGTTTTACTCCTGAATATACTGACAGTCAAACTCAGTGACACAGATTCATTGATTGATCCCGGTGCCACGGCTTGTAAATGGAGGTAGCAGCTGCTTTTCACGTACTGCTCTATACCTTTGCAGGCCACCTAGTGAATAGGTGTTAATCGGCTTGGCTACAAAGAAGAGGGGTGGGGGGATGTTAGAGTCCAGATTAGTCTTAATTAATCACTAAGGCATTACTTCATAGCGGAATGTATTACACTGCACTCTTTACGCGGCTATTGCAGTGTCAGGCGACTCGCTAATACCACCTGAAAATATTTTTCTAGGCTTTTTTCTTTTAATGTGTGCAGCAATTGTCAGCAGATAGCGTGTGTCCTTGGCCCATTTTATTTTTCCTCTCCATTAAGTTTTATGTTCATTAAGCCTAACCTGATTTAAATGCCTAGGCGGTTACTGGGAAAGTGACTGGCTTATGCTGTTTAGCACTCACAGGCAATTAGTAGAAATGATGGTCATCTAATCAGACTCAAGCATTTTTTTAATGAAGCAAAGGGAGTTTTAGACATTGGTTAAGTAAACTCCAAAGACGTGCAGGTAGGTTAATTGGCCCCAGTATGTGTATGTATGAATGTGAATTAGGGACCATAGATTGTAAGCTCTTTGAGCGCAAGGACTGATGCAAATGTACAATATATATATGCGTAAAGTGCTGCGTAAATTGATATTTTTGTAAATATTTTATTACATCTTTTCATGTGACAACACTGAAGAAATGACACTTTGCTACAATGTAAAGTAGTGAGTGTACAGCTTGTATAACAGTGTCAATTTGCTGTCCCCTCAAAATAACTCAACACACAGCCATTAATGTCTAAACACCTGGCAACAAAAGTGAGTACACCCCTAAGTGAAAATGTCCAAATTTGGCCCAATTAGCCATTTTCCCTCCCCGGTGTCATGTGACTCGTTAGTGTTACAAGGTCTCAGGTGTGCATCGGGAGCAGGTGTGTGTTAATTTTGGTGTTATCGCTCTCACTCTCTCATACTGGTCACTGGAAGTTCAACATGGCACCTCATGGCAAAGAACTCTCTGAGGATCTGAAAAAAAGAATTGTTGCTGTACATAAAGATGGCCTAGGCTATGACAAGACCCTGAAACTGAGCTGCAGCACAGTGGCCAAGACCATACAGCGGTTTAACAGGGCAGGTTCCACTCAGAACAGCCCTCGCCATGGTCGACCAAAGAAGTTGAGTGCACATGCTCAGTGTCATTTCCAGAGGTTGTCTTTGGGAAATAGACATATGAGTGCTACCAGCATTGCTGCAGAGGTTGAAGGGGTGGGGGGTCAGCCTGTCAGTGCTTAGACCATATGCAGCACACTGCTTCAAATTGGTCTGCATGGCTGTCATCCCCGAAGGAAGCCTCTTCTAAAGATGATGCGCAAGAAAGCCCGCAAACAGTTTGCTGAAGACAAGCAGACTAAGGAAATGGATTACTGGAACCATGTCCTGTGGTCTGGTGAGACCAAGATAAACGTATCTGGTTCAGATGGTGTTAAGCATGTGTGGCGGCAACTAGGTGAGGTTTACAAAGACAAGTGTGTCTTGCCTACAGTCAAGTATGGTGGTGGAAATGTCATGGTCTGGGGCTGCATGAGTGCTGCTGTCACTGGGGAGCTACAGTTCATTGAGGGAACCATGAATGCCAACATGTACTGTGACATACTGAAGCAGAGCATGAATCCCCTCCCTTCAGAGACTGGGCCACAGGGTAGTATTCCAACATAACGACCCCATACACACCTCCAAGATGACCCCTGCCTTGCTAAAAAGCTGAGGGTAAAGGTGATGGACTGGCCAAGCATGTCTCCAGACCTAAACTCTATTGAGCATCTGTGGGGCATCCTCAAATGGAAGATGGAGGAGTGCAATGTCTCTAACATCCACCAGCTCTGTGATGTCATCATGGAGGAGTGGAAGAGGACTTCAGTGGCAACCTTTAAAGCTCTGGTGAACTTCCATGCCCAAGAGGGTTAAGGTAGTGCTGGAAAATAATGGTAGCCACACAAAATATTGACACTTTGGGCCCATTTTGGACATTTTCACTTAGGGGTGTACTCACTTTTGTTGCCAGCAGTTTAGACATTAATGGCTGTGTGTGGAGTTATTTTGAGGGGACAGCAAATTTACACTGTTATACAAGCTGTACACTCACTACTTTACATTGTAGCAAAGTGTCATTTCTTCAGTGTTGTCACATGAAAAGATATAATAAAATATTTACAAAAATGTGAGGGGTGTCCTCACTTTTGTGAGATACTGTAAGTACCTGTAATAAAATAAAATTAATAATACTTGAGGAACATTTCCTTGTATACAGGAATGACATATTTTCTAAATGATTGCTATTTATAATGTTAACCTAGAGCACAACCAAATTAGTGGCTGAATCTTAAAGCGGAGTTTCACCCAAATGTGGAAGCTCTACTTATCTGCTTCCTCCTCCCCTCTGGTGCCAAATTTGGCACCTTTCAGGCACGGGTGTGGGGGGGGGGGGGTTAGGGCAGAGCGGATACCTGTCAAAAACAGGTTAGTAAGGATGCGGGTGCCTCTACCCAGAGCCAATGGACGGGTCTGCTTCGGGTGCTGACATCGAGGGCTTCCTGTACAGGCAAGTGTCCTTATATTAAAAGTCAGCAGCTACAATGTCAGCTTTTTAAACCCTTGTCACCTAGTCCAATAAGCAAAATGTATGCCAGTCAGAAAGTGAAGCAGTAAATTTCTGACGTATGGAGTACACTTTTTTAGGAAGTGTACACAACATTTGCAAAATCACACTGATTCAGAATCAGAATTAAAATCGCTCTATCATGAGAGAAGTATGGGGCTGACATAGCTGGCCTCCAATTGAAAATATTAGACATCTGGCTGTGTCTGATTTTTGTAGGTTTCAGTCACAAGCCCAGAACAAGCAATGTTGTAAATGAGTGTCAGAAAAAAAAGTGTTTGAGGTGATTGTAGCCGTATTTGTGCACTGGGACAGAAACAATTGAGTACTGTCCATGAAAAAGTGTTAGACTTCTTTATCACTATACTTGTTCCGGGTCAAGGACTGACGGCTTTAAAATCAAGGCATCACAATGACAGCTGTGAACTAGCATGAAAAGGAGAGGCATGCACTGGCAACTTTCATTAATCTCCAATGACCCTTCAAGCTGTCTGAATGTATTGGGAAATAGACAGTTGGCTAAGCACCGTAAAAAATACTGTGTTGAAGAGCTTTTAGGTTGACCATGCACTATACCAACTTTCTAAACAGATGGACAGTTTATTGTCCCTCAGACATTAGGGTAGACTGTGGCCAGAGTAGAAAATACCCCAGTGTCCATGGGAGTAGCAATGCCTCAGGCTTGGGGGGGTCAGTGGGAGTTTAAAAAAATACATACCTCTGTGGTCGGTCAGGAGGAGGCATAGTGTCCCAACATTGGTATTAGTCTGAGGAGTAGTGGCCCATTGTTGGTGTTAGTGGGAAGAATAGTTCCACATAGTTTGTATTAGTGGAAGGAATAGTACCCTATTCTTGGTGTCAGTATAAATAGTGCTCTATCATTGGTATCAAATGGAGGAATAGTGCCCCATCATTAGAGTCAGTGGGGGACATTATACCTCATTGCATGTGTCAGTGGAAGGAATAGTGCCCCGCTGTTGAAAAGTGGGAGTGGGAAGAATTATGCTCCACCGTTGGTGTCAGTGGAAAGAATAGTGCCTCGCCGGTGTTATCAGTAGGAGGAATGGTGCCCTAAGTGCAAGATAAAAACAGGCAAAGGGCCATGGCCGCAGCTTGAGGACAACTGCATGTATGCCATTTGAATATATAATCTTCTTTAGATCTACCAACAACTATGTAGTAAGAGGGTCTACCGTCTGGATATTATTTGGGATTGCATAGTTTTGTTAAATCTAAATGAGCTTGTGCAAAAATTGTGCAATCAAATTGTATGGCCAGAAGGATAAAGTATGTAAATTGAAGATCTACTGTGCTGACCGGTTGTGGCAGAAAGTGTTGAGTCTCTATCTCTCCATATTTTGCAACTAATGGTTGATCATTTATTTTAGTGACAGTTTTTGTCATATACTTGCAATACTTACACTCATGTATATTGGGGAAGGCCAGATATTTATTTATTTTTTTTGCACACGCAACATGCCAATCTTGGTCAGGAAAATATAAAACAAATTCAAGAAAAAAGAGCAAATATTAACTTTACCTGACAATGAAACTATTTAGTTGAGTTTTATTGAGCCATGATTATTGGTATTATGGTACTAAATATCCTACAGCATTCACAAAGCACAACATATTATGTGGCATTGTACAGTTCTAAAGTTAAAAAGACAAAAGGTTAACATGAGGCCCTCTTCTCAAGTGCAGTACACTAGCAAACCTTTAAGTGGTTGTAAACCCTTAGGCCCCTTTCACACTTATGCGACTTGTCCTGCGACTTGGGATTGCAAAGTCGCATGGCAAGTCGTTCTCCATTATTTCCAATGAGTACTGTTCATATCTGTACGACTTCAAGTCGTGCCGACTTCAAAGCAGTCCCTGCATTGCTTTGGCCTAACTTTGATGCAACTTGAGGTCCATAGACTTCAATGTTAAACCCTCAAAGTCGCATGCAAATCACACCTGCATAATATAGATGCGATTTCTGTACGACTTTGTAATATGTTTTCATTGTGCCAAAGTTGCAACAAAGTTGTACCAAAGTCGTACTGATCCGAAATCGCTGTAAAATCGCGTTGCACAAGTGTGAAAGGGGCATTACATATACTCAGTGAAGTGACTGGCCTCGGTGATACACAGAGATTAAACACATCCTCCTACATAAATTGAAAAATAGAAGTATTTGGAGAGATATGTGAGAGCAGAATCAGATGAGTCCAATCCACAAATTAAATTGAAAAATAGAATATTTTGTGCTTAGCAGCACCATTGTCCCCATGTGCGGACACAATCTGACATATAAAAGAATTATTTTATTTCATAATATTACAAAAATAATTATTTTATATGTCAGATGTGTCCGCACCAATCCTTATGGGGACAATGGTGCTGCTAAGCACCAAATATTCTATTTTTCAATCCTCCTACATAAGGTGTATCTATCTATCTGCAATCTTTTCTTCTTTACATCCATTTAAAGTGCAGAATTTATACAGCTTATCTGAGAGTTCAGGAAAAAGGGAGTGGGGAGATGAAATTACACTCTGCAGAGCTCAGTGAGGAGAGCTCTGAGAGCTCTGAGAGCTGATTGGAGGGAAGGGACACCCCCCCCCCTTCACACAACACACAGGAACAGAACTGAGGCTGTCAATCTGCCGGACGTCCCTCCCCCTGTCCCCATTTTTCTCTTGGTGTCAGGAAAAATTATCAGAAATGATTCATGCTGATAACAGAGGAATAAAGCGTCAGACAGAAATGACAATTGGTGCTTTTAACTGAGACATGTACACACTATAGAAGGATATGTTTTGTTCACAATTCTTGTCTGAGTTTTACAATCCCTTTCAGGCACAGCAGACTATCAGCCATCATTGTATGGAGACAGTCTCCTTCCAATTCTAATGACTGTTCTTAATGCACGGTTTTCCAGGTTCCGTTATTCCCCTTGAAACATAGGCATGGTAAAATAATTGTGTCCATTGCTTGATCAGTTGCTGCTCTAAATATTTTTACGTTAACAGCTGGAGAGTGAAGCTGCTGAATGTTGCTTCTTATGCTATTCTAGCAAGTGATGTACTTCTGTTTGTGTGTCACACAAAAACAGGATTTTCTACTTTCTTAAAGGAAACCTGTTCCAAACGGAAGTTTATCTGTGTCCTTTTTAAAGTTACAGTAACACTTTGGATGTGGCCATGTTGAATAATTATCTGCTGTGCCCAAGTGTGGCGTCTATTACTATAGCTACTTGGGGGCTGGCTGCTCCATTGAACACTGGGACAGCACTGGCAAATATATCACAGATGATTACTAAACAATGGCGGTATGGATTAAAGTAAAAGTGATTTTGCTGGGTCTCATTTGGCTCTACTACACTATTGTCCTACTTGACCGATTCCATTTATTACAACAGGCGTCATCCTTCAACAGGGCTCTGTAAGGTATTTTTTCCATCTCAAGGCTGTTCTGTGATACCGAGATATTCAAAGCTGTCCTCAGGTCTTGTTAGCAATGCATGCTTTGTGAGCCTTCACACAATTCCACAGGTAGATCTAGCTACGTGAAACTTAGACTAATTGACTGCAGTTCCTGGGGGTGATGAAATCCGCCGAACATGCCTGGTTAGTGAGGCTTGCAAGCTACTTTGAGAACCATTGAAATCTAACATTTAACTTGATTTTTTTTTCTACTTGAGGCCACATTGTTTTAGGGTTCCAGAAATAAATGTAGGGCATCAGATAAATGGTGCACCTGAAAAAAAAAAAGCATGCTTTTTCTAATGCAGCTTGCACTTGGGGTCTTGATACTATCAAAGAAAACCAGAATGCCTCGAGATGATCGCCTCCTGCTCTGTTATAAATGCATACAGCCAGAGGGGCACAAATCCTGTAGTCGCTGCTGCCTGGTTGTCTCATCACTCTGCTGTTTGTGTATAAACTGCTGTATCCATAGCAAACAGTGCAATTAACTCTGTAAATTGCTTTTTTCTTGCCTTTCCTATATTATATCAGGAAGATGAGGTATATTTCTTGAACCCTGCAATCACTTTTAGCTTAGTATTGATGGTGTGTAGAGAAGCGTGCGGTGACTTTTCAGATGCATGACATATTTGCTGAAAGTCGTTTTCTGCTTTTAGGAAGTTCTCTGACTCTCCGTGAGCTTTTTTTTATACTCTGGTGTTTCCGAGAGCCTTGCTTAATACAGCATGCCTAAATGATCTCCTAGGAGTAGAGATGAACTGCTCTGCATGCATATTTGCTTTATGGGCGAATGAGTATATAAATATACATGGAACATAAATTAGAATGTGATTAACTCCAGGAACATCCGCATCCCCATAAAGCAAAGCATTTAGCTGATTTAGTGCTTTTTATCTTTATCTATCTTGTATGACTTACACTTTATTGCCAAACAATTCTTTTCTGTATTGCTGTGCTTCAAATATCTGCTATAAAACAGAACTGTCAGTAATACATGATGATGACAGCCATTTTCTGTAATGATCCCGTGTTCAGTGTCTTGGTTCTTTAACAAATGAGGTATATAGTTGTGGCTGTCTGTCTGCTTGATGTTTGCACTGAAGTGCATTCACCACTCAGGCACTTGAGCCGGGTTGTAATTTATCACAGGGTTTACTAACCAATGGCAAAAATATTTATTCCCAGATAGAACACCTTTAGCGTGCTTCCATTTATTGGTTGCTGTAAGGGCAGAAGCACACAGGCAAATTTTAGTAATTTACTTATGCTTCTAAATCACTAAAGTGGTGGCCAGTTGCTACACCATTTGAACAAATGGCTCCCCAATTTGTAAGCTGTACAAGCAGCATGTAGTTGCAGATAAGTGCACACATTTGGAGCATTTGGGCACCTAATTGCTACTACATATTACTTGTATTGTTTACAATAGGAAGCCATTTGTGCAATCTGTTAAGGTATTGATCGTTAGAGATTTTAGTAGCGTCTCTGCATTACAGAGTTCAAGTGTTGTCTGGAATATTTATAAGGGATTTCCAGGTCTTTTAATCCATCTATATAGCAATAAGGAGGGAGCCTTCTGCTACATTTTTAGGTAATAGTGTGACTCTTATACTGCTGAAGTCAATTAAGATGTAATGTTGTCATAGAACATTTTGTATCTGAATGATGACATCAGAATATCAGACTTCACTAGATGAAATGTAAAATCCCAGTTCCTGGCATAAAGCTTAAATGAGAAGGACCCATCCTATCCATGAAGCCTAAAAGAGAAGGACCAGGGTCGGATTTATAAGGGGGCAAAAGGGACAATTTCCCAGGGCCCCCCTGACAGAGCCCCTTCTATACAAAATATATGAACAACATAAAAAAAAATATTTAAAGTAATAAAAATAAAATGTATAATAAAAAAATACTTTCTTTTATTAACTATCTTGGGAAGTAATATTTTGCTGACCATCATCTGTAAAACTCTGAACTGGTATATTGTATCCCTTTTTAAAAATTAACTTTTGGCGACTCAAGCAAACCACACATAGAGCACAATGACTGCGTGTGTGTGGGCATGTGTGACCTCAGAATGATGTTGTGTCATGCATTTTAAAAATGTGTGACTGTCATTGAGAATATAAACCCACTAAGGGGCCCCCCGAACCCAAAGTGCCCCAGGCCCCCTAAGGTCTAAATCTGGCCCTGGGAAGGACCTATCTTGACCATAAAGCTTAAAAGAGAGAAACCCATTTTGAGCACTACTTTGAGGTTTAGTAGCTGACGGGGGACTTTCTTAGAAACTGGAAATCTGTAAAATAAAAGTGGAAGGAGTATTATGTAAATCAGTAAATGAGATGTATAATGAAACTATCTGTGGCCCTCTTATTCTGATCTGCAGAAAGTTGACAAGCTCTAGCTAGACTTCATTCTTCAAACTCTGTACACAGCTCTTTTTGCCAGCAGGGCAGGTTAAATTTGCATGCTTAGCCATTGCAGAAGCCTTAGGCACAGGGCATGATGGGAAACCTTAGTTATCCTCATTGGTATTCAGCTTAGTTTACAAAATGGCTGTCTATTAGTGTGTATGTGATGGTCTCCTTATTTTCTCATTTTCAGTTCTGCATGTTAACTTACTGTAACCTCTTTTGAACTTTGTGTAGACTTGTCAGTCTAATCCATAAAATAACAAAGTTTTCTTTTTTATAGTACCTCAAACATGGCTCCCTAAAGGATCCCCTCTTAGATGATCATGGTGATTTCAATCGAATGGTTGTAGCTATGAAAAAGATTGGCTTGGATGACACAGAGAAGCTTGATCTTTTCAGAGTGGTTGCTGGCGTCCTGCACCTTGGAAATATTGATTTTGAAGAAGCTGGAAGCACCTCTGGTTAGAAGACTTTATTTTCTATTATTCCATTAGTGTAAATGTCATCTGAAAAGAGTTTGAGTCACAAAGCACAATGTTCTTTTAAAATTGGGAATAACCTGTGCTTTCAATTGCATGCTGGCTTTATTCTACAGATAGTACAGCAAAGATGAGGTCTAAAGGAAAAAAAATGTTTTTTTTATAAGCGTTTTGTTCTTGATGAGTAAATGAAAAAAGTGATTTCATTATGAGTAGATGAACCGCCATCTGCACAGCTGATTTGCAGAGGTCTTTTGGAAACAATAAAAATGCACTGTTGTGTGACTGCTGCAATGCAGGTGCTCTGCACAATGCCTGTTACTACAAGCCAATGTCACAGCTGACAGATTGGCCCCCTGGCTGACAGGAGGGTCACAATATCTATTTGAATGTAACCATGCTTAGGAAATACATCTGTTTTTCTAGACTACTTGAGATATCATAGTTACGTAAAGGTAAAAGGGCTATTCACAGTTTGAAGATTGTTATATGTTAGGGTTTATTTACTGCTCAACTCCGTATGCTTAAACAACAATATGAAGAGTGCAGTTACCCATGAAAACAACCTCCGTTTTTAAATTTACTGGTGTAAGAGCTGCAAAAAAAGGATTTTGATTTTACAATACTGCAGGTAAAAAGAAAGCTCATTGCTGTGCACCCCCATCATGCAAAAAATGTGTCTTTACTTTTCTTATAAACTAAAGTTGTAAAGAAAGGTTACACTTGATTTGCAATATAAATATTTTTTGTACTTAAAATTGTGCATTCCTTTATACAGTTCTGTATGTCAGATCAAAAGGGGTGACACTAGCAATAATTGCATCCTAAAAATCCGACATGCTGGTTGTACCCAAGTCGATAAATGGACCAACTGATGTACAATAAACCGGTCGACAAGACCATCTATGGCCAGCTTTAGATAAAACACCCCCCTTCCCCAGCAGCTTCCCATGTTGTCTACATACCAGCAACAAAAAAAATCTGGTGCTGGGCTGCCTGTTCACTAGCATCCTATAGACTTGAATATTCTGTGGGATTCTATATTTTTTACTTAAGTCTGGTAACCTCACACTAGGTTTTTAATGGCCATGATAGAAACAGCATGGCAGTTAGCACCTGCACTAGGCATAGCTCAGGTTAGTGTATTAAGGGGTTTAGGCATGGAGGGTTGGGAGTGGGGGCGGTTAGGTCATATTTGTCTATTAGGGGTAAAAGAAAAAGGCAAGTCGCTCCTAAAGAATGGAAAGTTGGGAGTTATGTTCTTTTACAGCTTACTGTTCTTAACCATTTCAGCCCTGGAAGGATTTCCCACTTCAGGACCAGAGCACTTTTTGCGATTCAGCACTGCGTCGTTTTAACTGACAATTGCGCGGTCGTGCGACGTTGTACCCAAACAAAATTTGCGTCTTTTTTCCCACAAATAGAGCTTTCTTTTGGTGGTATTTGATCCCCTCTTCTGCGTCATTTCTGATCGCCGCTGTAAACAAAAGAAGAGCGACAATTTTGCAAAAAAGCCCAAATTTCTTACTTTTTGCTAAAATAGAAATCCAAAAAAAACATAGAAAAACATTTTTTTCCATCGGTTTTGGGCGATTTATATTCTTCCTCATATATTTGGTAAAAAAAAAGCAATAGGCGTTTATTGATTGGTTTGCGCAAAAGTTGCCGCGTTTACGGATGATAATTCATTTCTGGCGTTTTAATTTTTTTTAATAGTAATGTCGGCGATCTGCGATTTTTAGCGGTACTGCGATATTGCAGCGGACATGTCGGACCATTTTGACACTTTTTTGGGACCATTGGCATTTATACAGCGATCAGTGCTATAAAAATGCACTGATTACTGTGTAAATTCCATTGGCAGTGAAGGGGTTAACCTGCAGGGGCGCTCTAAGGGTTAACTGTGCTCCCTCACTGTGTTTTAACTGTGTGTTGGCTGCTCTGGCTGGGGGAAGGGAGTGATCACGGCTTCCATATTTTTTTCACAGTTTTACCAGGCTGTACAGGCGACGTTATAGCGTCATGGCGATTTTTAGCGTCTAGCGGCTGTAATGATAATTTTTTTTAATTTTGCGGTCTTTACTTAATAGTAGGCATTTGCGCCGTTGAAAACGCGTTTGGTTAGTTATTTGCGGAT